>JAFVLL020015163.1:0-20000 GCA_021397915.2 Tor tambroides
TTATATATATATATATATATATATATATATATATATATATATATATATATTTAAATGAACTTTAATTTAAATATCTAATTATGTAATAATTTAAATATATTATTAAGTTTATATAAAATTTAATCATTTAATTTAAAATTTTTGAAATTCAGTATTAAAATTTGGATCTTAAAAATTGGAATTTATTAATTAACATTTTATATAATGTAATTTTATGTATATTTATTTGTATTTTTTAATCTTAATTTTCTTAATTTAGAATTCATTTTGAATTTAGAGACCACACTATTAATGCACAGTATGATGTGTTTTATTCATTTTGAAATGTTCTAAAAATTACATTTAACAGTCTTATTAATTTGAACTCTATTAAATATTATATATTTAATATATAATATTTTAAACTCACCATTGAAAGGGTTAAACAGAACTCGTTAAAATATGTTTTGATGCCATAAAAATTGCAAAGTGGTTCTTCCGCAGGAGTGTTTCCCAGTGGACTGATATAAACTGAATAAACTCCAATCTGACTGGATGTGGTTTTCTGAGTCTCTGATCTAGAGTCAGTGTTCTCACAGAATTAGACCTCATTTGGTTTAGTAATCTCCATTAAACTCAAGCTGTGCTGTTTCGTTAGATGTTCAATTTAAAGTCTGCGATGTAAGCAGTCATTACCGAGAGTCATTATTCCAGTCATTAGCCCGCGTTTCCCAGAGCTGAATCTCTGAGGGTTTAAACTCAGCATTTCTTGGAACTAAAGAATAAAAGTTTTTTTCTCTCAGCAGAACCAAAAATCAGAAGAATGCATTAATGAATCACTAATGACTTACGGGTGTTTTCAGGTGACTATATAGTGCAGGTGATAACAGGTCAGTTCATGAAACACTCGGCGATCTCTGGAGAAAAACGCCGACTTTAACCTCATTAATAGAGTCATTTCTATTCATGAAGATGAAGCAGACCGCAGACATTCATCAGTACTCGACTCACCCGAGAAATGATTGAACACCGGCGTAATTCAGCTCATAATAACCGCTCACATTCAGTGTTTAGCCGTTGGACTTTGGCAGACTGTGCTCAAAAAGTCAACGTGAACCTTTTATAGGACCTCAGAACTGCAGTGTGCTAGTAAAACCTTTGTTAATCCGTTTTCCTGGTTTATTAATCTCAATATCAGTTATTTTTAAGCAGAGAAAAATAGAAACTCACAAGGAAATGGATTCAAGAAATCATAACGCTCAATATGACTGTTGTAATCCCGAATATGAAACTTTACTTTAGTTTAAAAAAAACTTGATGTTGAAATGTTGTCTTGGCAAATAACTGCAATAAAAAAAGGTTAAATACTAAAATTACTAAAATAAAATAAAATTATAAAAACTAATAAAAATGACAAAAGCAAAAAATTACTATTAAATTAAAATGAAAATGAAATCTGTTAATATAAAAACAAAAGCTTATCCAAAATATTGATACATAATACCTAGTATATAAATAATACTAAAATAACACTGAATGATGTTTTTATATACGACTAATATTATGAGGTTAACCTCTTACTGTCACCCGAGGGGACGCTTAAATTTATCTTAATCTAATCATAAACTATATATATCCTTGGAAAGCTCTAAGACTCCTAAAGTGATATTTTACCACTGTTTTTTTTTTTTTTTTTTGTCCTATCCTAACAAACCATATATCAATGGGAAGCTTATTTATTCAGCCTTATGATGATGTATAAATCTCAGTTTCAAAAAATTGAGCCCTATGACTGGTTTTGTGGTCCAGGGTCACATTTATGTTTGCTTGTTCTCTGCAGGGCGTCTCCAGTGTGGGGTGAAGATCTGTTGACCAGCTGTGGCTTTTTGCTCTGTAAGGGTCTGGTCTCTAAACTGGACCTGATCTCCATTCGTCTGTCTTCTGGCGCTCGTCTCTTCTCCTTCCTGTCTCTGGCCTGGGGCTTCGTGGCCGACGTGGACATCGAGAGTGAGCAGTTCCGTCAGATAGGAGCGCTGCGCTTTATCCTCGGCACGCTGCTGCGTCTGGCCTCCTTACGGATCTATCAGGGAAAACTGGCCTTCCTGCCTGCTGAAAACGAGCGCGAATCGGACTCCGCTAGTTTTTCCACCACCGAAAGCCGGCTGCCTGACCACCTGCTCGCCCCGCTGGAGCAGCCCGTCCCAGGGGACTGGACTCTGGTGGAGGAGCGGGAGTTCGTTCTGGTGCTCGCTATGTTCCAGTCGCACCTGAGCGAGGATCTACTGGCGGCTCCGGACGCACGCGCAGACGACGGACTCATCCACCTGTTTTACGTGACGGCGGGAATCTCTCGTGCCACGCTGCTGCGGCTGTTCCGCTCCATGCAGAGCGGGACTCACCTGGACTGCGGCTGCATGCATCTGGTGTACCGACGCGCGCGAGCGCTGAGGCTAGAGCCGCTGAGCGCGGCGGGAGTGATGACGGTGGACGGAGAGCGCGTGGAGTACGGGCCCATTCAGGCGCAGGTGCACAGAGGAGCGGCCCGCCTCATCTCCTCATGAACCGCCAACAGCTGTTTAAGGGCCAGTTTTACTAAAGTAGCGCGAGAGTGCAATTCTAAAACACCGCCGATGGGCGTGGAAATTTCTGCGGGTGATTTACTAGCAACCCGCAAATTAAAGAACACAGATGCAACATCTCATTTACATATCAACCAACCCAAGCGCATTAGAGTAGTCGCAAATAAAGAATAAAGAAATAAAGAAGCCATAGTACGCTGAAAAGAACCGGAGGTCAAAAAAATGAAGGGTTGCAAGAAGTTTTAATAGAGCTGGTATTGCATGACTTCTAGTTGCGTTCCAAGTCGTCTTTTATTTCCTGAAGCAAATTAAAATAACACGGATTGGCAAATGATATGTTCAGATAATGTGGTCTCGTGTAATGTGTAAATTTTTGCATCTGAAAGGGAAACTCCTACAAATGCATATTCAATAAGTTCAGGCGCAAAAATAACTGTGTCCACGCCTTTTCAGCGCTAATTCTTCACTGCGCATCTTTAGTAAAACCTGACAGTACTAGTTTAACGCCAATAGATGGTTTGCGCTGGCACAAGCTGTTAGTAAAACTGGCCCTAAAATGGGAAATCCTTTACAGAACCGCACAATCCTGACTGGCTGCCGTTAAACTTGAATTTAATGTTCATTTGTTTGTTTTATTAGAGAATTGTAACTTTGAGTGAATCTCACGAAACTGGGTCATATTTCACCCAAAAACAGAAGAAAAAACAGGAAATTATAGGCTAGGCTACTTTATGGTTAGAAGATTGACTGTTTTTACATTGACATTATTTCCCTGACAGTTCCTAACAAAAATGTGCATAATTTAAATACAAATATTAAAATGTATTTAATATTTGGGGTGAAATATGAACTTGAGCAGGTTGAGATTCATGATCTCTGATGCATGTGCATCTGAAAACATGTCTCGTATTTCACTCCGCCAAAAAATGAGACAAAATTATATTTTGCATTAAGAAAATTGAATGTTTTTACATTTTTTACATGAATTTTCCTGACAGTTAAACATATTAAACTAATTTTTTAAATTGAAAAATAGCACAGTGAAAAATATCCACATGTAATCTACAAAATTAGCTTCATTTTTTTTATACAAACAAATACATTTATAAAATATATATTCATTTTCTTTGCCTTTTGAGGTGAAATATGGTTTCAGTTTAGGGTCAAAAATCAAAAAGAAAAAAATCAAAAGTAAGAAAAAAAAGAAATGCGCAAAATTGACTGTTTTTACACTGACTGTTTTTACTTTATGCAAAACATAATTTTTTATTTATTTTCTGTGGATGAAATATGAACTGAACAAGTTGATTCTCCAGGTCACATTTCACCCCCAAACATATTAAATCCTAAATAATAATTGCAAACATTCCCAATACAAAGCTTCTTTATTTAATATAAAATAAGCTTTTTTTTCTTTATGCAAAACGCAGTTCCTTATTTCTTTCTTTGGATTTTTGGAGTGAAATATGCGATCTGTCATCTGTGAGGTTTGGTGAGTTTCATGGTCTCTGATGCGCAGGTATCTGTATTATGCTGGAGTTTATGCTGCTGCGATGCACCAATCTTGATTTTCAGAAGTGCCAATGTTGAAAATATGATATAGTTGTTCATCTTTATTTTTCTATGATATAAATTAGGTTATGTTTATGTTAATTATTATTTAAGGGCGGTTTGACTGTCAGCGTGTGTGTTAGTGATGAAGCCTGCACCAATATATCATCTCCATCAGAGTCTGAAGGTCTTACGATGCCTGCCGTAGATGAGCCATTATTTAAAATATAAATACTAAAATGAAAAATAGAAATATTTTCCTTCTAGCCATGAAACTCTTTTGCTGTTATTAGCTGTTTCTCTATGTACCAAACATGCTGCCTTCAGATCCTCCTGGGAAATGAGTTTTTCATCAACAGCATACAAAATAACTGCAAAATACATTGTATTGTTGATATTGTAACATGCTCAATGCGCTGTCATTGAAATCTTAATTTTGTTTTTCATGAATGTGTCAGAAAAAAAAAAATTCTTGGTTAAACTTCTGATGGTAAATTTTACATTAAAAAGCTGTTAAAAGACAAGATCTGATTTGCTTCTGGGGACAGACTGTCATTCTTACATTACAATTTTAACTTGACTATTAACAAAACAACAAGAAAATGGACAGATGTTCATAAAGAGCGAAAATTATTAATTGCTCATTGACAGTTTGCTTATATGAGCATCAACATGGTTCATTTTCATAGCTTGACCATCTTTTAAAAACAAACAAATCTGTAAATGTTCCAAACAAGATGAAACGTTTAGAGACTAAAACCATCACACAATTCATCGAATCCATTGATATCACTTACTGATGTTTGTGCTGCCATTTCTACTCCAAGATGATTTCACTTCCGGTGTGATGTCATCAGTGAAAGGTTAAAGGTTAAATCATTTATTAACTGACCATCCAGCCATAACCAGTGTTGCCAATTTAGCTACTTTGTCGCTAGATTTAGCAACTTCCCCGCCCCTTTTGAGACTTTTTTCAAAAGTTTAGGGACAAATATAGCAACTGCTTGGACAAACCTTATCTAAGTTCTCATCTTGCCCACTGATCTCTATTCACCTTTATATAGATCAGTGAATTTGGCATTATGATGTCATCTAGTGACATTTAGCTACCAGTTTAGCAACTTTTAATTGAAAGCAGTTGGCAACACTGGCCATAACCAAAGCTGTTTGCTTCATTGTGAACTAAAATAATTTCTGTGTTTTTTACATTGTGAGTTTAATATCATTTTAGTCTGGCACTGAGATTCTGTGTTTTAAAGTAACCAATATTCAGCTTCCAGTGTTTGCATAAATGATATTAATCCAGATGCAGACCAATGGACAGATTCATGCTAACCGTGACCGAAAGTTTAAAGCCATGCAGATAATCAAACTTCCATAGGACATGTAGTGTTGATTTGTGAATGGATGATGCTCTCTAGAGTTTGAAAAGCGGAACAAGTTCAAAACAGTGTGACTTATTGAAGCTGAGTTGAAATTAGATAAACACTCCATACTGTTTAAGAATTAATATATTTGTTTGTGTAAAGATTGAGACATTTGATTTTTGCACAATACTGTACTGTACGTGACCTGAGGGGAACAATCAGAATAAAAGTGCTTCGATTTGTTTGCAAATTAAAAATGTGCATATGATTGCAACTGTACTGTGATATTTAAATATCATTCTCTATACTTGAGATAAATATAAATATATGTTCTATATTTTTCCAAAGTCATACATTTTTATGAAAAAAAGAAACAATAAAATTTCAGATGGTAAACGCATTTATGTGTGTACATTTATGTGTACATGTGTTGTTTTTATGTGTAAGATCACATATGTGTGAATCAGTAAAAATACTTTAATTTATAACTAATATTATTACTATCAGATTGGAATAAAAATGTATGCTTCTTAGCATTTTATTGGTTAAAAAATATTTAAAGTTTAGGCCTTTATTATGAGGGAAACCTTTTATTATGGACCAAAACTCTGATAAGTTCTAGAATACCTGTATAGAGTTGATTCCCCAAAGTTTTTTTGTCAGCCGAACACATCCGAGCGGAAATATTTACTTGAAGTTGATTATTTAATAATTTAACAACACATTTAAGTGTTCACAGTCCTCACAATTTATGTTGATGAGTCATATGATATACAGGTAAACAATTAACTATTAACTGAGCGTTTTCATTCAGAGATTGACTTTACTGTAGAAATTCACTTTTCCTAGTTGGAAAATTAATACATAGACAGCCACTTTAGGTATATATGAAATAGGACCTTTTATTATATATGAAGTTTAAAAAGCAATTCAGCAGCCCATCCATCAAGATAAACCAGAAAATAATGAATAACTGAAAGAGCATGTTAAAAACAAAGACAAGAAAAGATAAAAAGGAAAAGTATGAGAGGTTCCAGAGATTATTTTATATATGTGTATGAAAAAAGCCTTAGAATCGAAAGTCCCTTGCTATGCTGAACTTAAATCTGTTTTCACTCTCGTCTTTATCTCATGGAGAATTTGTAGCTGGAATAGGATGGAGCATCAACAGCGTCAGACGAGGCAGCTGGGAGCAGGAGCAGCCCTGTGGTGTGGTCTCTCTTGCATCGAGCCATGGCCTCCTTATACGTGATCTTTTCCTTCTTGATGGGGTCGATCACGCTCTTCACAAAGGCCGAATCATCCTGAAGTTGCTTGGCCATGGATGAATCGATCAGTTCTGTGTCGACGGCATTCTGCATGTTGATGCGACCTGCTCGTTTCGGGTCTACCAGTCCACCAGTCAGCAGCTGCGTCTCCATGAACCAGATGGCGCTATCATTGGGGATCCATCCTCTGCGGGTGGCTTCTCCCACTGACATTCGCTCTTTGGACACGGGGTCTTCAAAACCAGTAAAGGCCTTCTGGGCACTGAGGAGTTTGTGAAGCTGGCTCGAATCGATAAATCCACGCTCTGCTGCCTTATGAATGGAGAGCTTGTCCTTCTTGTTCAGGTCCACAATACCTCCAGTGGCGGCCTGAGCTTCCAGAAGCCTTGTCGCTGTGTCTTGATCAATCAGTTTGCGCGTTAGGGCACTTCGTACGGACATGCGGCTGTCTGTGGTGACATCTAAGATGCCAGAAATCGGGAAGAGCTCATCTCCACTGGTGATCACCAGTGAGTTCAAGTTGCCATTGCTGGAGTAGGATAGGCGGCGGGTCAATGTGGAGGAGTTTGTTGGAGCGAGTGTCTGAACAGTTGTTGTTTGTGTTGCACTTACAGGAAAGGATGATTTCTTTTCCCCTGCAACCAGAAGAGCGAACTCTGAAATGGTAATTTTGCCCTCTCTGTAGCGCTGAAGATCATACTGGGTCAGTCTGCCATTTTGCAGGGCCGTCTTGATGGAGTACTGCTTTCCGCTTTTACGATCCTGCAGAACCGTGGTCTCACCTTCAGGACCGGTGGTTGTGATTTCCTCCCAACTACACTCCAGCTCTTGCAGGTGGATGTACTGATTGCGATCAATCAGACCCTCAAGATAGGCATCATAGGGTGACATGTCTTTGCCGGTCTCTGGGTCCAGAATGGTGATTTTGGTGGAGACGTTGGTCTCTCTGGTGTTTGTCTCTGTATGTTGTGTCTCCTTTGCTTGTCTCTGGAGGTCCATGATAGTAATTTCCCGCAGTTTAATAAGCTCTTTCACTTCCTGGATTTCTCTCTCCAGACGCTGGAGCTCAGACTCCATCTTGATGGTCTTTTGCCTGTTGACTTGGTTCCTCTCACTCAAGAGTTTGGATTGATGTTGGAAAGTTATGGTGATCTCCTGTTTTTGAGACTCTAGTCTTCTCAACTCCTGGAGAAGTTCATTTTGCTCTTTCTTGATTCTATCCCTGTAAACAATCAAGGTGGTCTCTTCTTGAGAGAAATTTGTTCTGGTTGTCTGAATTCGAGTTATTTTGTTGTTGAGTCGCAGAAGCTCTTCATCTTTGAGAGCTCTAGCATTCTTGAACTGGGTGAGTTGAGCTCTAAGGTTTTCTCTCTCAGCCTCCACCGCTTGGTCCTTCTCAACCCTGATAACCTCTTTGTGGATGACCCTCTCCACAGATTTCTCTTTGGTCAGGGACTCTATCCTGATTTTGAGATTTCGAATATCTCTCTCCAGGCGGGTAAAGCTGGCACTCTCGTTTTCCAGGGTAGTGTGAAGGTCAGTGATTAGTTTGTCGACTGTAGGGTCTCTCTCAACTTTCAAAACCTCCTCTATAACAATCTTTTCCTCAACAGGCGTTGGACAAGTTTCAAGTTCATAGATTCTAGCCTTGATTTGTCTCAGCTCTGTCTCTACTAGGATCTTCTTCTGCCGATCCACGAGCTCCAGCTTTTTCTCCAGCTCCAGGACTAGAGATCTCATCTGCTGCACTTCCAGTTCAAGCTGCCTACGACCCTTGATGGTCTCTTCCAAAGTCCTGACTAACCTCTCATGGGCCAAAATCTGACTGGGATCTGTCTGGAGGCGCACAATTTCTTGGACCACAACCCTTTCCTCTGGTGTCTGTCTCTCCAGCACAATGTACTTGTTCTGAAGGTCAAACACATTCTCCTCCACCGTTCGACGGCGCTGAACTTCCTCACGCACTTCCCTCCTGAGACGTTCAGCTTCCTTCTCCAGAAGAGGGTCATTTTCATACCTTATCAATTCTTTGGTCACCACTTTGGTCTCCACCTTTGATCTTTCGGCCTTCCACTCATCCCTGTCCTTGCGTAGACGAATCACCCGATTCATAGTGGAGTCATAGTTGGTTCTGAAAATGGTGAGCTGCTCATTCAACCTCTTAATTTCTTTGACAATTTCAGGACTCCTCTCTTCTCTCACCACCTCTCGAGTCATCTCCTTCAGTTCTACCTTGGGCTTCTCGGAGCGCAGAGTCTTCAGATCCACCATGATCACGTTGATCTCATTCTCGATGCTAGTACGTCGTTTGCTTATTTCAAGAAGCTCGTTTCTCAGCCGTCTCAGTTCCAATTCTGTCTCAGGGTCAATTCTAAAGATCTCATGGATGATCTCATTAAACTCTATCTTTTGTTTGATGGTATCCACTTGGCTGTAGCGGAGTTGAAGGCTGGAGAACTCTTTCATCAAAATATTGTATTCTTGGATCAGCTCTTCCAGGTGTACACGGATTGTCTTGGACTCTTGCAGGAGTTCGGCATCCTGCTCCACCTTTTTCACCTCCTTGATAATAGTTTTCGGTTGTATAGTTGGAATAATCCTCTCCAGATTATTGATCTGACTCCTAATCCGGAATATCTGATCATTCAGGTTCTGGCATCTGATACCCTCATCTGAGATCTCGTTCTTTATGGTAATCACAGCTTTCAGCATTTCGGGGTCTTTTTCCAGCTTCACGACCTCTTTCAGGACCACTCTCTCTTTTATCACAGGCCTCTTGGTCTCCAGGACAGTAACTTCCGTTCTCATCTGTACCGTTTCACTCTCGTGCACTCGAATTTCCTCCTTTAGTTTGAGTATGAGCTCCCTGATCCTCGCAGCTTCAACGTCCAATTTGGGATCACGCTCAATTTCTGTAAGCACCTTTGTTACCAGCTTGGGCTTCACGTCAATGATCTCTCGTTCATGACTGACAATTTTTGTGTTGACAATCTCAATTTCTGTGTGCAATTGGGATCGCTTATTGAATTCTTCGGTTATCCTCCTCTTCAGTACTTCCAAGTCGGCCTCCAGATTCGGATCACGGTAGTAATGCACAGTTTCCTTTTCTTCCACTCGCTCCACACCTCTCCGACTCTTCAGGGACACCATCCGTTTCCTGTAGGTCGCTAAATCATTCTCGGCATGACTGCGGCGAGATATTTCCTCAGCCAGCTCTCGCTTCAGACCGTCAACTTCGTCCATGTCTCTCTGCTGACTTTGCATCTGAAGTTGCTGCCTCACCACCACATGGCTCACAATTTCATCATTCTATTCATGGAATAGAAACAGAGATTTGTTTAGGTTAAGTTAAGTTGTCAATGATAGCTGCACACCCTTAGCATTAACTTGTTACTTATTTCAATGATTGTTGCAGCTTTAGAAAGTCAGTACCTTGTTGATGAGGTCCTTGGCCAAGATCACTTGATTCAGTAGTTGATTATTCTGTGCTGAAACTTCAGAGTAAAGGTTCACAACATCCCTTTCCTAAAAAGTAGCCAATTATACAGACATTCAGAAATGTACATAAACAATAAGTCATTATAATGGTCATTATGGCAAAGCAACCTACCTTCTTCTGCACAGCTTCAGCCAGAGTGATGTAATCAAGTCTTTTTGTGTTTATTTCTGGTTTTCCCAATGCACTGCGGTATTTGTTCGAATTCAGCTCATACTCCTGAAGACACAGAAGCAACAGACCATTTGCATTCATGCTAGCAATGACATGTGCATTGAACATTTAATGAACATCATGATTCAAGATGGCCATCGTACATTAAAAACGCCCTGTAGTTCACGAGAAAGTTTCACCACACGGTTTACATCATCCTGCTTTCTCTTGATGTCTTCAACTGCTCTCTGCAACCAAAAACAAATTTACATCCAATGTAAATTCAGCATATCTGAGATTAAATGTGATGCATGTAATTTCTGTGCAATTAGTGGCACTAAACGGAATAGCAAAAAATAAACCGTCAGTATCTTAATAGCTTAGCTATAGTTGTTTTCACATAAAAAGTGATTTCTTCTTTAAGAATTAATATAAAAATATTATAAGAAAAACAATAAATAATACATACATAAAGAAAAAAAATTAAGATGATATTAAAAATAATAAAAAATAATCAAAATCTACTATTTTAAAATCGTGCCGATAAAAATTATTACTGACCATCTGTGAGTTTTGCTTGGCATAGATTTGCGACACACTTTCACCAGGCCGAACTTCGTTGTTGGGCATATTGATGAGGAAAGCAGTGAGCGACTGGATGGCACTGTTAAATTCCTGATTTTTATTGACGGCCTCTTGCAACAGAGTTGCCCTGTGAAGTAAAAGGTTTATGGTAGAGTTCAAAAGTCTGTTGCATTGTAAAAAAAAAAAAAAAAAGCAGACTTGCCTCAGGCAGACTTGCCTCAGTAAACAAAAAAAAAAACATCAACATAAACAAGAAAAGGCCTCTTTATGACTTTTCACCTTTGCTGCAGCTGGCTGTTGATGTTAGAGTAGCGATTCCTCAAGCGCCTGACCTCGGTCTCTTGGTGGCGGATATCAGGGCAATACTCCTGAAAGCTCTTCTGCAAGGAGCTGCAGGCCTGCTCTGTGACTTCCAGCTCACGGTTCAACTGCTGGATATCATCTTTCTTGGATGCAACCTCTTTACTCATGGTCTAAAGAGAAAACAATTACAGACATACAGAAACATTACAGAATCAGAAAGAGCTTTATTACCAAGTATGTTTACACACACAAGGAATTTGACTTGACTTTTTCCAGTGCAGAAGAAAGTACAGACATACATGACAGTGCAGACATACATACCGGTACATACACAAAAAACAGAAACTAAAATTACATTTTTTGAATGGGAACCATATCTAAACCATTCCTGCTTTCATTTAAACAATAAATCTAAAAGGGGAGATGTTTAGTTAATAATAACTGGTAAAAAAAAATTTCTTTCATAAGGCTTCAGAAGACTATGAATATAATGCATAATACGCTACTGTTCAAAAGTTTAAGGGTAAGTTTAATGTTTTTAAAAGAAGTCTCTTCTACTCACTAAGGCTGCATTTATTTGTTCAAAACACAGTAAAAACAGTATTATTGTGAAATAATATTACAATTTAAAATAACTGTTTTCTATGTGAACATACTTTATAATTTATTTTTGTGGTCAAAGCTGAATTTTCAGCATCATTACTTCAGAAATCATTCTAATATGCTGATTTGCTGCTCAAGAAACATTTCTGATTATTATCAATGTTGAAAACAGTTGTGCTGTTGAATATTTTTTTGTGGAAACACAAAAACATTACATTTAATGCATATTTTTTTTAAATAAATAAAAAAATGTATATACTTAACAAAAATCATAGTGATCCCACACCCTTACTTTTAAGGTACTTTATATAATTTAAGAAATTTGAATATATATATATATATATATATATATATTAAGGAATTAAATGATGTCAGAATTTCCTTATGTCTGATTTTGGCTGAAATATCCCTTTATTATTATAAATAAAGACTCATATCAGCATTGCATTTGTATAATGAGTGTTTACCTGCAGCTGTCTGGAGTGGTTGCGGATGGCATTGGGCTCATCTAAGATGCCAGTGTCTGCAGCCAACTGATCCTCGAACGCCGTCAGCGTGTTGTCCACCTTCTTGATCTGTTTCTCCAGGAACATGGAAGATGTGGCCCTGAGGAAATAATCCCAAGATTTTACCACAGTATGTCCCCAAAAACCATAGTAATTCCACAATACTTTATGAAGCCTGGCTTGTATGATTTAGCGCAGGCATGTTTTCTTACTTCTTGTTGTAGAGATCAGAGAGGGCGGTGATGTCGTCTATCTTGTTGCTGACTTTTCTCAGTTTCAGAGGCAGCGAGGATGTGGTGGGCCCCAGGGGCTTCTGGGATATCAGGGGCTCCATTTCCCTCTGAGCCGATGCTTTCTCAGCCTCCAGTTTCTTCAGAATCGTGACAAAAGTCTGGAGAGATCAAACCAAAGTGGAAGTCATTCAATGTTTTATACTAATTATATTATCCAGCATTTGTTTCTTCGTTGACAGTCAAGGTCAAGGTCTCTGTATTAGTACCCGAAGTTAAATTTGTTGTGCAGACAAGAAGTTCAGCAGTCTATAACTAAAGACAATTCCATAGAAACATCAACATACTATAAAAAAACTATAAAAATTATTTCAATCAGACAAATATAAAACTTCAAGAAAAGTCATGACAATGTACCTTCACACACATACTCCCAACCCCTAAAAACAAAAGTGCCAACGCTACCAAAGAACGTCATCTATTACTATTTTTATTTAATAAATCTATCTCTGCAGGTACAAAAGAATTCCTATATCTTCTAGTTCTCCACCTAGGGGCTGCAAACCGACTACCAGTGAGTGTGTAGAAGCTGAAATTCAGCATGTAGAGGGTGAGAACAATCTAGTACTCGCCTTACGCTGCAACTGATTGGAGTAAAGACCTGCTGGGCTGGGTTGAGATTCCCCTATAGTCTTACTAGCCCACTTAACAATTTGGTTCAAAGAATTTTTGCTCTTCAAAGACAAACTCCCAAACCATGACACAAGGGAAAATAACATCACTGATTCAGTGAGAGCCCTATAGAAAAGTTTTATCATCATAGCTTTATCGATGCACAATCTGGACAGCTTTCTGAGGCAAAACAGATGCTGATGTCCTTTTTTACATACATTCTCACAGTTCTTTTCAAAGGTCAGTTTAGAGTCTATGATTGTCCCCAGGGATTTGTAGCTGTCCACTGCTTGGTCTTTTATGATCACGAGTTCTAAAATCTATGATCATGTCCTTTGTTTTGATTAAATTTAGACACCAGGTGACAAATTCCTCAATAACAGGACCATGACCAGACTCACTGTCATGTAACAAACTCACAATAACAGTGTCATCTGCAGATTTGAATATAGTGCTATAGAGTGTTTACTTTGGCACATATAAAGTAGGGGTGAGAGAACAGCCCTGGGGTGAGCCCTAGATAAACATAGTAAGTCTGATAAAATGTCATTTACTTTGACCATCTGTGTTCTATTAGTTAAAAAAAATCCAATATCCAACCCACCAAATTGCTGCTCAGCTTAAAATGCGCTAACAATCTCATAGCTAAGATGTGAGGTTGGACAGTATTAAAAGCTGATGAAAAGTCAATAAACAACAGTCTAGCATGCGTATTACTCTCTTCCAAGTGCTTGCACAGAAGATTTAATAAAGTAATTGTAGCATCCTCAACTCCTCTGTATGATCTATTGCAAGGGGTCGAGAGCTTGCTCAGTTTGCATTACAATCTCTTTCTTCACAAGCTTCTCAAAAGATTTCATTACAAGAGAGCTGAAGGCAACCTTTGGGACTATTACTTTTAGGGACCGGAATAATAACAGCCTGCTTCCAAAGGTAAGGCACACGTTGAAGATATAAAGACACATTAAAAATATCAGTAAAAATCTTAATTGGCTTGCACAGTATTTCAACAGCTTGCCACAAATATTGTCCAGACCTGGAGACTTATTTAGGTTTAAAAAAAAGAAAGAGTTCTCAACTGCTCTCTGCTCCAGAGATGATGATTGTCTTCAAGTTTACGTCTCAATTCCTCAATCTCTGCATTAAAATTAAACCGATCAAATCTTACATAAAAATTATTTTGAGCATTGGCAATTTCAGCAGCCATCCATGGCAATATCAGTTTTATGCACACTTTGCTGTAAACTAACTATGTTTTCATCCCAGACCAGACTGAATAATATTCTTCTCAGCCAGTTTACTCTCTACTTTAGTTTTATACTTTTGTTTAGCTTTTAAAATTTCCCCTTTAACCTCTTTTTTTGCTGCTATGCCTTCTAAGGTCCCTCCTTGACTGTAACTGTTTTGGTTTTATTTCCCGCTCTTACTTCGTGGTCTTTGAGTCTGGCGGACAGATCTCCGACAGATGTGGCGCGATCTAACGGAGACCTCATTCGGTTCTGGATGTCCTTCTCTAACTTCAGCAGGTCTGAATAGATCTGTTCCAGCCGGCTGTCAATGAGGCCAGCCTTCGCGCTGTCTGGAACGGTGGCCACAGCAACTGATGGGAGAGATAACATAATTTACAACTCAAATTTAATATGATACCTCATCCTCAAGCTGTCCAAGATAAGGAGGAGTTTGTTTCTTCATCAGATTTGGAGAAATGTAGCATTGCATCACTTGTTCACCAATGGATGCTCTGCAGTGAATGGGTGCCGTCAGAATGAGAGTCCAAACAGCTGATAAAAACATCATAATAATCCACACCACTCCAGTCCATTAATAAATGTCTTGTGAGGAGAAAAACTGCATGTTTGACCATTTAACTTCAAAGTGTCAATCCGGCTAAAATACATATAATCCATAATAACGCTTCCTCCAGTAAAAAAGTCCATCTCTTGTTGTCTCTCACATCAAAATCCACCCACATATTTGTTCAGACCTGCTTAGTTTGTAAACAGTGCTTGATCTGTGCAGATTTCTCTGATGATTCAGACCAGATGACTTTCACCAGAGAAGACAATATTATGGAGAGAGGACTCATTTTAGCTGGAAGCAACATTTTGAAGTTAAAAATATCTTACTTATTGATTTGTTTCTCACAAACGCACAGCTTTTCGCTTCCCAAGATGTTAATTGATTGACTGGAGAGGTGTGGAATATTTGTGGATTTTTATCCAACCCGATCTCATGAAAGTGCATATAAATAGTATGCCAAATAAAAACGAAAACTCGTGGTATTGATACGCAAAAATGGACTTTGGCGTGACTATGCTACACGATGGGTAGGGTTAGGGTTGTGGTGTAGATGCGTATCATATGTACGCGAAAACTGCGTATCATATGCACGCCAACAAATTTCGTATCATATGCACGCGAAAACTGCGTATTAGGCCTATATGCACGCCAAAAACGCGCGTAGCATATAAACGCCAAAGTCCATTTTTGCGTATCAATACCACAAGTTTTCGGGGGGGTTTTTTGGCGTAATATAATATGTATTTTCATGAGACCGGGCTCTTTTATCTGCTGTCTGGACTCTCATTCTGACGGCACCCATTCACTGCAGAGGATCCACTGCCGAGCAAGAAATGTAATGCAACATTTCTACAAATCTGATGAAGAAACTCATCTACACCTTGGAGTGTATTTCCAGAAAATTTGTGAACTATTCTTTTAACTAAAACTAAAACCATAAAAAAAAGAAAATTCTTTACTTGAAATAAAACAAACATAACCAAAATAAACTAAACAAAAATATGAAGTGCTGCCTGATATTGTTGTTTTATATTTTAAGTTGAAGTACTAAAATAACTTAAACTAAATAAACGTTTTATTAAGTTTATAAAACTATGTAGTCATATTTAAAAGAAAACAAAAAGTAGACAAAAACCAAAGTTACTAAACCTTTAACTGAAAATATATTTTTTAAAAAAGAACAAAAACAAACTATAATAGTATATCAGACCTTGTTTTACGAACTGCATGACTTCCACAGTCGGTGTCTTCACCTGGGCCAGTAGAGCCGACCTCGTCCTCTTCAGATCAGAGAAATCCCTGCTCAGACTGAATACAACACCAAACACACAGGAATATTAAAACAGGAAGCAGCTGGGAGAACTAGACCTGCACTTCCTGCATCT
This sequence comes from Tor tambroides, assembly GCA_021397915.2. Lineage (NCBI taxonomy): Eukaryota > Metazoa > Chordata > Actinopteri > Cypriniformes > Cyprinidae > Tor > Tor tambroides. Next base: position 16,478 of record JAFVLL020015163.1, read on the forward strand.
CAGGAGCTTTCTTACCCATCCACCTTGTTGATGGCAGCTGAATCGGGCGGAGGGATGAGGAAACAGACTCCTGGGATGAGCTTGGTCTCTCCTGTGCCGGACTGCACCTCCCAGATCTCCTCTCTGGGATTGGAGACCAGCGTGACCTTGTCGCCTCTTTTCACAGAGTCCTGCAGCAAAGAAACGTTTAGCACGGTTCATCCTCCACTGATGGCCTTTCCAAATCTTTTGCAACAAATGTCTTTACTAGGGGTGGGGTATAATAATGATATAATGATATAATAATAACAACATGAACATTTCCTTTCTGAACACGATATTGGTAAGTGTAAATTTTTTTTGATTTATTAGGAAGTTAAAAGTTAATAGGAAACACGGATTTCTTGAGTCAGGACTACCCATACTATAAACTGGTGTGTTTTTGTATCAAAATACTGGTGCATTTGATGTCCAGTGTGCACAAAAATATTTGATGAAAAATCATGAATTGTGATTAGAAATAGAAAAATCGTGAATCGATTTTTAATCAAATCGTGACCCCAAGAATCGATATGAATCGAATCCTGAGGTACCAAAAGATTCCAACCCCTAGACTTTGCTGTCACTTAATGCACCCTTGATCAATAAAAGTATTAATTTCTGTCAGAAAAGGATGTTACCTTCTCAGTGCTCCAGTCACACAGGGCGACGGCGCTCATGGGTTTGTTTGGGGTGCTCCGGCGCAGGTGTAGAGGAGCAATGTTGGTGCAAAGCTCTCTCAGATCCGCCAGACGCTGCTCGTTCCTCACGACGGACCTTTCCTCACCCTGCACACAAACACACACGTATTAATTATACTGGACTATTAAAAGTCAAAAGTTTACATGCTCACTGATGCTCCAGAAGGGGGGAAAAAAATGCATTAAGAGCCAGGGGGTGAAAACTTTTGAATAGAATGAAGATGTGTACATTTTTCTTATTTTGCCTAAATATATTTTTTCCATTTAGTACTGCCCTTCAGAAGCTACAGAAGATACTTACATGTTTCCCAGAAGACAAAATAAGTTCAGTTTACCCAGATCTTCAAATTCAAAAAGTTTTCACCCCTGGCTCTTAATGCATGGTTTTTTGCTTCCGGAGCATCAGTGACACAAAAACGCTGAAAAAGCATTGAATTTGTGGGAGCTGAAGGATTTTTCTGAAGAACAGCAGACAGTTTATCTGTTCAGGACAAACAAGAGACTCATGAACAACTATCACTAAACAAAAAACACAGCTGTGGATCATTCAGGAAACAACACAGTATTAACAATCAAGGGGATGTAAACTTTTGAACGGGTCATTTTTATAAATTCAACTATTATTTTCTCTTGTGGACTATAGGTAAATGTCTTATGTGAAATATCTTATTCTGGTCAGTACTAAATAAATAACATGCATTTTATATGATCCCTCTTATTTTGGTAAAATAATTAACATTTTGCAGATTCTGCAAGGGGGATGTAAACTTTTGACCTCAACTGTATATTGCAGTGTGTATGTGTGTGTGTTTGACCTTAACTGTATATTGCTGTGTGTGTGTGTGTGTGTGTGTTTGACCTCCAGCGTCAGCAGGATCTCAGGGTTGCTCATGTTGTTCAGCGCTGATGGTTCGGTCGTGGATTTGATTCTCTTCAGCGATTCAGTGAATGTCTCCAAATCCAGCTGATACTGAGATTAAAGCACACATGCAATCATTTCAGTAAACGCTCGTCTGAATCTCCTGCCTCTCATGTTGTGTGTGTGTGTGTGTGTGTTTGCGTACTTTCTTGTATGCCTCCACGTTGTCGAGGTGTGTGTCCTGACACAGACACAGATTCAGGAATCGCTGCCACTCTCTCGACACGTCTGCGCTGTATGACTGAAACACACGTGAAATCACCTTCATTCAGCGAATCAATGACCGCAAACTCACTCAGAGCCAATCAGTGTTTGAATGAATGAACGAACAAACAAATAAGTGAATAACTATAATAAATGAACAAATTCATGTACACAATCATAATAATGAATAAATGTTAAAGTAACTGAATGAAATTGAAATGTTAAAGTAATTGAATTGAACTGTCAAGCAAATGTATGAATGATTAAATAAGTGAATAAATGGGCAAACAAAGAAATGATTAAACAATGAATGTTAATTCACTGAGGGAATTAATGAAACAAATGAATGAGCAAATGATTTAATAAATAAATTAAAACAAAAAGTTGATTGTCTGAAAAAACAAACATGATTGAACAAACTAACAAATAAATGAACAATAAATTAAGGGATTAGTAAGGGAATGAATAAATGAAGTGAAAAAAATGGATGAACAAGTAAATAAATTAGGAAATTTAAAAAATTAACAATGTGAATATATAAGAAATTTTTTTAAAAAATCAATAAATTATTGAATGAATGAACATGTAAGCCAGTTGGTGAGTGAACAAAAATGAATGAATTGATGAATGAATGAACGAATCACTGAATGAATAGCAGATTGAATGAATTGCAGATTGAACTCACTCTATCCTCGACTGACTGAATCACTGCATGAATGAATCACTGAATGAACCACTGAATGAATGAATGAATGAATGAACCACTGAATCAATGAATGAATGAACCACTGAATGAATGAATCACTGAATCAATGAATGAACCACTGAATGAATGAATCACTGAATGAATTACTGAACGAATCACTGAATGAATGAATTGGTAAATGAATGAATGAATTACTGAATGAATCAGGTGAATGAATGAATTACTAAATGAATGAATGAATCACTGAATGAACCACTGAATAAATGAATGAACCACTGAATTAACCACTGAATGAATGAATCAGTGAATGAATGAATTACTGAATGAATGACTGAATGAATGAATGAATGAATGAATGTACTGAATGAATGACTCACTGAATGAATGAATCAGTGTATGAGTGAATGAATTACTGAATGAATCAGTGAATGAATGAATGAATGAATGAACCACTGAATCAATGAATGAATGAATGAACCACTGAATGAATGAATCACTGAATGAATGAATGAACCACTGAATGAATGAATCACTGAATGAATGAATGAACCACTGAATGAATGAATTGGTAAATGAATGAATGAATTACTGAATGAATCAGGTGAATGAATGAATTACTAAATGAATGAATGAATCACTGAATGAACCACTGAATAAATGAATGAACCACTGAATTAACCACTGAATGAATGAATGAATGAATGAATGAATGAATGTACTGAATGAATGACTCACTGAATGAATGAATCAGTGTATGAGTGAATGAATTACTGAATGAATCAGTGAATGAATGAATAAATGAATGACTGACTGAATCACTGAATGAATGAATGAATCAGTCAGTGAATGAATGAATTACTGAATGAATCACTGAATGAGTGAATGAATTATTTAATGAATCACTGAATGAATGAATCAGTGAATGAATGAATAAATGAATGACTGAATGAATCAGTGAATGAATTAATTAACCAC
>JAFVLL020015164.1:0-34999 GCA_021397915.2 Tor tambroides
CACAGATTGTGTGTGTCCCCGCTCGTGATGTAGCGAGGGCAGGGACGGGCACACGACCTGAAGCGTGATCTGGAATCGCCCAAATGCTTGCTCTTAGCGTGAGCTTTTGACATAGTCTTTTTTTTTGACAAACGACAATAAATAAGACTCACAGACAAGCAGGACTGACACACATAGAGCGCTTAGCTGAATGACAGAAAGCTGATGCCGGCTCCACCGCACCTGCTTTTATGCTTCCTGGTCGTGACGTCACCCCGCCCGTGACGCCTCGCCCTTCCTTCGGACTGATTGCACATGAGATTCAGAGCGTGGTCACGCTGAAGGCGTTCCCATAGCGTTTTCGGACGCAGCTCGAGTTCCTGGAAGGGAACATAATATTTCATTGTTTGCTTATGTTTGCATAGTTTAGAGACCTTGAACTATTGCATAAGTGACTTTAGCTTGGTTTTCTCAGCATATGCATTACTTTAAGTCAGGATTTTTTGATGAACAGAATGATCAAAAGAACAACATTTATTTGAAATAGAAATCTTTTCTGTTATTATAAACATTTTTACTGTCAATTTTGCTCAACTTATCCTTGCTAAATAAAAGTATTAATTTCTTTTTAAAAAATGATATGAACCGTTTGCACAGTAGTGTATCTCAAACTACCTGAAAATATTAAATATAAACACTAATATATGTATTTGCTCTTGGCAGGTAGATTGAAAATATTCAAAATCTAGATAAAATAGTTAAGACATGTTTTAAATAAATTAAAAAGGAAGAATGATATGTAGTTATTTTCATTTAAATGCATTTATATTCTTTTATAATTAACAGCTATATTTATGTTTATACAGTTTAAAATATAAAATCTTTTGTAACATTATGAATGTCTTTACTGTCACTTTTAAGCAATTTAATGCATCCTACTGAATAAAAGTCTTAATTTCTTTTTTCTTTTTTTTTTCTTTTTTAAATCTGACTGACCCCAAACTTTTGAATAGTCAAGTAGATTTTTAAGATGCTTTATAAGTACTAATAAATAGCCAATATGTTAATAATAGGCATGCTAATGAGCAACTAGTTAATAGTGAGAATTGGTCCCTATACTAAAGCGTTGCCAAATATTGTTGAATTTAATAATCTTCCTTTCATAAACAGTCTTGAATGCACTGTGAAACACTGTCAATCTTACTCTCCTTCTTCATGCTGTCTGCATATTTTTCTGTTTACGTTCTCTCTCTGTCTCTTTCACAAGCACAGGGAGATGCACGTGCCTCCTCGCTGTTTAGCTGATCTTGAGGAATCCTTTGGCTTAGCGGGCTGCGCAAGAGGAAATTCCACCGGCTCAAATGTTCTCAGTAAAGGCCCCAGTATGGATCAAGGACCCGGAATCCCTGTAACCCACCGACTCTGCAGGGACAGCGAGGGGCCTGGAGGAATGAACGTGACAGTACCACAAATGGTTCTCCTTCAGTCAGCAGACAGACTATGGTTAGAATGGTATTTTAAGTATCACCATACTCATAAAAATAACTGGTGCCCAAAACATATGTGCGCGATCTTAAGAAGTTCATACTTGTTTTCATTCCACATCATAATTCTGTTGATTATGAATAATAAAGAAAGGACAAGAGTGCTCATTTTGCAGATTATAATGCATCAGGACTGTTTTCAGAAAAGACAGTGCAGAATGTGCTATCTTTTTTGTCTGTGAGTGTTCTCTGATGGACTTTATGTGTTGTATCATCCAAAAGACCCTGGAGAGCCATCATATACATGATTGAACTTGACTGAATAATATCCAGCTCCCATTCTGGCACAACCAAACCTGTCAAAGTTATATGTTTTATAGCTGCCTAAATACTGTGAAGGTCAGAGGTGGTTCCCTGAATTTATCTTTTTGGAGGAATTCAGCTGTTTTAAAGAACAGAATGTTCCTGGTTGTAAGTGATGTAAGAAGAACACAGCAACATCCTCCTCCTTTGGAAAAGTTCTGGGGGGCTTTTAGATTTCTTCAGCAGTACTCCAGGAAATTGTGGTTGTGGTTTCACTGTGGTCAGTTATATGCAGTTGGCTCATATATTAAGTGTATATCAAAACAGCTTTTCAATGGTTCACTATTTGTCCATTTGTCAGGAGAGTACTTTGTTATTGCTGACATTCAGTTTTAGATTGCATAAATGCTGCTAATTGCAGTCTATGACAAGTTCTTGATTGTTTTATTTATTTATTTAGTATTTGTAGATTGCTGAGCCAAAATCAAAAGCCAAAAGATCAGTATCCAAGCATGAATGAATATAAAAATTAACACTAAACTCAAATGTAATGTTTTATGTTAATGTTAAGCTTTATACATCCACTACTGTTTTAAAATACTGGGTCAGTAAGATTGTTTTAAAGAAATGAATACTTTTATTCTGCAAGTTTGAATTAAATAGATCATAAGTGACAGTAAATACATGTATAATGTTACAAAATATTTCTTTTTCAAATAAATTCTGCTCTGAACTTTATATTCTTCAAAGATTCCAAAAGAATGTATGATAATATCACACTGCAGCACAATCGTTTTCAATACTGATAATAATAAAAAATGTTTCTTCAGTATCATCTATCTATCTATCTATCTATCTATCTATCTATCTATCTATCTATCTCTGTCAATCGATCGGTCGGTCTGTCCGTCTAAGGAAAGATGATATAAGCAATATAAAAAACATAACCAGTTGCTTGCGAGTTATTAATAACACATAAAAAATAAACAGGAAAATCTTATCATATTTTAAATGAAAGTTACATTTTGGAAATTTACTTTGGAAATTTTTGTAAACCAATCATGCCACAATCATATCCCGCTGCATTCTGTGGTCATGCTAATTGTAAACTATCTGGTTCGTGTATCCTGCATTAAGTGCTTTTGTAGAAACTGTGATGGAAAACAGTGGCTCAAAGTCAGTATGTGTTTATTTGATATGGGACTTCTCCTCCTATTTCTCAACCGCAAGGTTACATAAGTATAAGTACTTACATAACATCCTTTCCAGAATTTGGGGAGTGAAGGTAAATCAGAATTTTATGGTCAAGTAGCCATATACCTGCATATGGAAACTGTATGTAGGAGATATGCTTGTGGAGATAACAGGGCAAAAGCAGATGGATGATATGCTGTGCAAGAGAGGGATGTGATGAATCATTGTGGCCTCTTTGCTCATTTAGCTCTCGAGGGACAGTGTCCGGCAGCAAGGTCAAGGTTTAGGACACACACTTTGCTCAATACGGTTAGATCACAGTGCCCTGTTTAGGAATTTCATTAGAATTGCAAAATGTGCTGCTTTCTCTGCTTAGAACATTTCTAAACCATTGAAATTTAAGTGCATTTTGTTGATTTGCTGTTTTCATGTTGCTGTCTTACTTTCAAAAGTTCCCACACCCAAGATATTAGAGTCATAATTTCTCTCTGAATTACATCAATGCATGTTAAATGAAAGTTTAATGTGCAAGTTATGACTTCAAAAAAGTTTAGCAATATTCTGAATAACAGACCAACACCCCTAATTTTATTAATGAAAGAGTAAGAAAATTGGGTGGCCAGTTTACTTTGATAATAGGCCTGTAATATATTTAAAACATATTTAATTTTTTTTCTCATTTTGTATAATTATTATACATGCAGTTTTTTGACCTCATATTAACTGAGACTAAATTTATTTATTTATTTATTTATTTATTTATTTATTTATGTGGGACTATTTAAGTGGAACACAGGACTATTTAATTGATTAATTGATTTAATTAATTAATTAATTGATAATTAGATTAAATTGGTATAAAATGGTTAAAATGGTCAATTTACATTACATTTATGCATTTAACAGACACTTTTAACCACTTTTAAGCGACTTGCAAAAGCGGAGGAACTTTTTATGATGATGATGATGATGATAATAATTATTATTATTATTAGTTAGAATGTAAAAAAGTGCAAGTCCTGTTATTTCACTATGTAAAAACAGTTATTTGTTTTATATTTTTAAACATATTTCTTGTCGTGACCATTAAAGGGTTAAAAAGGTGCACTGTCCATTTAATGGCCTGCAGTGGCAGCTGTGCTGTTAACTTTGTCCCTGCCGCACAAAGACACGTTAAAGCTACTTTAAAGGTTCACCATTCAATTGTCCTCTCCCTATACACACACACACACCAACTTGCCATATGTCTACCCGTAAGCCCCGCCCTCGCCCCTAAGATCCCGCCCACCAACCTGGAGGATCGAATATCATGTCAGTCTTTCGCTGCATCACTCGACTCCCTATTTCATCCAAAAATCGCTGTTACAGTCGCACTGTTTAAGCTGAAACCTCTCGTCCACGCGGATTTGACAGCACAGGGTGTTAGTATGATACCCAAACCGTCCTCTGTATCCTAAACCGGGGGTTGGGAGGGGAGAATCAGATCTTTTGACCCCAGCCATCATTCCCTGGATAACGGGCACAGAGCCACCCGACAGCCTCAATTGTTGTTTCCTTTTTGCCGACATCTGCTGCATGTTGCTCACATTTGCATCCGAAGCAACAAGAGGTCTGTATTAGGATGTAATGGACCACTATCATCTCAATCCCTGAAGACGAAATCAGGTTATTTGGATCAGAACATTTCATCTGTTCATCTTGTTCATTCATTGAGAGCATAATAACATTCAAGGGCTTGGTGACATGATGGAGAGTGTGGAGAAGGAGTGCGGCGCTCTGGGTGGATTGTTTCAGGCGATCGTCAACGATATGAAGGTACCAGGACTGTTTTATTGATGCAGATATTTAGCAAAAAAGATGGTTGTGTTTTACTGCCTTTGTTTTCATCAGGGGTCCAGCTGCCTGCACCACTGATGCTGTGATTAATGGGGGTCTCAGCATGGAGGGCTTTGTTGTGAAATGAGAATTGGACCCTTTTGTAGATGTTAGTAAAACCTGTTATATGTTAAAGCATGTTTTCGTGCATTTTATTTGCGATAAACGTACGACTAATACATAGAAGACAGAGTAAAATGAGAGAAAATATTTTTCCACTGAATATAGATCTAGTTGGTGGCTTAGTAATGTTCAGAATTCTTTGTATCCAATTCTTTTTATCCAAAATAGGGTTTTATATGAAGCATGGGCACCACCCACTTTTCCAGGCTTAAATAGAAATATAAAATTATGTTTTGATAGTCAAGTAAATTCACTACCTCTACTGCCTCCCTGTTATTGCATGTTTAGAGAGGCTCATGTGTAGTTTGATTTTTACAACAACCATATAATCCCATTTTAACCCAATTAATTTTACTTTACATAGTCCTCGCCATTTACAAATTTGAAAATGGTGCACTAAAAGTCTAGTTGTCCAATAAGCAAAAGACATTTACCTTTATTTTGGACTCCAGTCAGAATACCCCTCAGGTTGACCCTCTATCATACTGATGATTTTGAAAGCAATGTTAATGTGCAGGGATTATGCATGGCTCATAAAGAGATAGAAATGCATCAGAGTGAGCTTAAATGTGGAGCTTAACTAAACTCTCACTTGCTCAAAAGCTTATGATTTTAGTGAAGTAAAAAGAATCAAATACAGCTTTTATATAGCTTTTGGACAGAATACAGTATGTAAAATATTGGTATTCATGCATTTAGGAAAGCGTAATTTATTTTTGACAAAAGAGAAAGTTTGTTCATTTAATAGTGGGTAAATGTGGGGATTGATTGATCACAGTGGCCATTTTGTCCAGTATAGCCTTATTAATAGATATAATATTACATGGCATGTAAATATTGGATTTCTTTATGTGCACCATTTATTCTTATTTACTTTATATTTTCTTTACCCACATATATTAAGAAATATTTGTAGTTATAGTCAATGAAAACAAGCCAGAATCCAAAATTATATTGTATGAAATGTGTAATGTCATCAAAAACACTTACAAAAATACGTTGTTAAATACTCAGGATGAAGGATGTTGTTGTTGTTATTGCTGAATGATCCAAGGTCTTTGCGCATTTGTGTCAGTAAATTGAATTTAATCTGTTCTCCTGTAATATTTAAACCTCTCATGGCCACCTCTCAGATATGATCTCCTTTTCCTACAGCTATTTTTTGGAGCGCTTTTTCCAGCCTGTTGCATTGCTGGAGCAGAACCCTGTGGTTGCACGTACTGTTCCATAAATGGTTTCCATGTTCTCATGCGGCTCCAGTAGTGAATGTTATTGCTGAAAGTTGGCGTTTGAGTGAAGTTCAGTGGCCGGATGCCAGATCTGGAGTTCATATATTGTGAACGGCTCCAGACTTGGCTCAGGACCAACCCTGGCAATGTTTAGCATGTTTGACATGCAGTATATCAACACTTGTAAAGAGGGTGCAGCCAGAGAGTGTCGTAATGTCAGAGATGATGTGCGTAGGTAGGGCAAACTCCTCTTCAAAAAATTTGCATATTGTAGAATTTCTCTACTCTGTGATTTCACTTGGCAGACCAAGATCTATAAAAGAGTTTACAGCCATGGCCAAAGGTTTAGGACAGCTATTTTTGTTAGAATAATATGAACTAAAACACTACAGGCTGCTTTCATATCAAATATAAAAAAGAATTAAACTATTATTAAATTAAATAAGAAATAATAATTACACTCATCTGTTTAAAACAGTTAATTTAGTACTTTTTATGCACATATCTTTTTTAAATCCTCCAGCATTAAAAATTCTGTCTGCACAAACTTAAATAGCATTTTATTAAATTTATTTTTCAGCAATTTTTCAAATGTTATGGTGTTTGCAAGCCTTTAAGATATTACATATTTTATCAGTTTTATAATTTAACATTAACCAAAATGAAGTAATGCTGTTAAAAATAGTTAATTGTTAGTCAGTGCATGTCTAATGTTATCTAATGCAACTAATAAACAAAGAACCTTATTGTCAAGTGTTACCACAAACTTTAACTGTGATAGCCTTAATGACTACAGATAAACTCAAGGGCAGATATGACAAATAATGTCTTTAAGGTCACAGTTTCTTTCTTGGGTTGAAATGTTATGACTTTTTGTCATCTTGTTTAATGTGTTTATTGGCCCCAAGGACTGCACTACTGCCATAAACTAGCATGGATCCTAGGAAATAACCACAAAATTTGGCTTTTCTTCAAAGTCTTATCTGGGCTTTGTCACTGATTCCAATCATAATATCAGAAAGTTTTTTTTTTCATCAACACAAAGCCAGACATTTTAATGATATTTTAATGTTTTAGCAGGAAAGTCCTGTTTTTATCCTGGTTTCTAACTAACTAATAGTGATACTGATTCGATATGATCTGATTTGATATATTTGATATATTTATATTTTTAAGCAGATCAGATATATTAAATATTTTAATATTTTTTTGTTTATCTAAAATGAAAAGGTAAAACAGGCACAACAGTATACTCTACAATATTCTGTCTATAAAAATGATCAGATGATCATATTGAATTAAGCTGTTGTCGGTTATGGTCAATAAGTGATCTCAGCATCTGCAGACTGTTCTTAACCTGCAGCAGCCTTCTTTGTTCATCTGTTTCAGTCTCAATCTCCTCGTGTCCTTCTTGTCCTTGTTACTTGAAAGCTAATTAACCACCTGTGGGTTTTAAATATAACAGACTTTGACTGTTTAGAAGAGATCATTTTTCTTACTGTATGATTTGTATGTTCATAAGTTTGGGGTCAGTAAGATTCATTTTATTTTATTTTTATTTTATTTTATCAGAAAGGACACTTAAATTAATAAAAAATGACAGTAAAGACTTTTACATTGTTAAGTAAATGTTGTTGTTTTCAATGTTTTTCTGGGGTTTTTTGGCACAACTTATTTTTTTATTTTTTTATTTTTTTTTTTACCATTGATAATAAGAAAAAGTTTCTTGATGATTTCTGAAGGATCATGTAACACTTAAGATTGACTGCTAAAAATTCAGCATAGGAATAAATGACATTGTAAAAATATATTTAAAAAACAGTTATTTTAAACTGTATAAATTTCATAACTTTACTGTTTTTGCTTTTTGATCAAATACAGTAAATGCAGCCTTGGTGAGCATAATAGACTTATAGACCCTTAATGTTTGAATGGTAGTACAGTATATATCCATGTGGACCTATGTTTTTTTTTTTTTTTTTGATACTCTAGTCATATGTTTATACATTATCCTACATAAGCCACAGATAGATGTCTTAAAAGAGATTAGAAAAAGATTGTATGTAACTAAAGGGCATAATTTTAGCTGCACAGTGAGCTGTGGAGCAAAATTAAGTTTTCTTCCAAAACAAAAGAAAACCTAGATTCCAACATCAACAAACAAAATAAATCAGACTCCCTTGCATTTGTTTTATTTATGAAATAATAAGAAACAACTGTTTACAGTAGATATCTTAGGTTTCTTAACAAGAGCTGTCAGCACAATTTTAAAAAGATTCTTCTCTGCTGTCCCTGGAAATTTCAGTGTATTAAAGACAGACTTTCTCTTGAATTGATCCAACGTGAAAGCCTACGATGATCTGTTTTTCAGTTGCTTTGTATAAAAGATGCATCCTGGGGTGTGATAATAAATAATTATTTCGGAATGAAAATTCTTTTAAGATTTTAATGTTGTTAATTTTAAAGGTTCATCTTGACCGAGGAAGTGTTGCTGGTTAAGCTTGTTTAAGGGATAGTTCACCCAAAGATGAAACCTCATGTCATTATTTACCCACCCTCATGTCATTCCAAACCTGCATGACTTTCTTTTGTCTTGAAAAAATGTTTCAAAGAAGTAAGCCATGCAACAAAATGACAGTGAAGAAGCCTATTTGAAGAAACTAGCATCCTATGTTGGGGAACAGCATATGCTGGTCATTTCAACAGCATATAAAATCATGATGACAGACAGGGTCAGCACACCTGGACAAAATTTGCTGGTGTTCCTGTAGAGAATGTTCTTCCAAAACAGATGGAAGTGTGTCATGACCATTTGTATTCAGCGAGACATCTGGTCCTCATCTGAAGTGCTTTGCTCTCTTTGTGGTACATGGAGTTCTGAATGTGTCTGTGTTTTGTAGTACCTGTATGTGTGCAGTTTAGTGTTGAGGTTTATGTCCTTACTAATTCTCTCATATGTCTCTCTTCATTCCTGTAGTACTCATACCCAGTGTGGGAAGACTTCGTTGCGAAGGCCACAAAACTACACTCCCAGCTAAGGTAATTTAACACTTCTTTTATTAGTTATTTCTTTCATGTTTTCAGAGATATTGATACTCCACATAACACCCTCAGCCCATGCGGTCCACCTTTGCAGTCTTCATTTTGCTGCATGGGCTGTTCCGCTTTTGGGTAATAGTCTGTACCAGCGTGGGATTGATAAAAGGCTGAATGAGCACTCTTCTGAATCATAAAATGACAAATGAGACACCCTCAGAGTCAAATTCACTTCAAGTTCACGTCAAGCTCTTCATTTGGGACAGGGACTTAATCTGCATTCTCAAGATGTGAATCAGATTGATTTTCAGCAGTTCTGTCACTGTTCCTAATCAGCACTGGCGCTGATGACTATAAATGTTTTGCTGTTTACTCCCTCACAGAACCACAGTGTTGGCGGCTACAGCATTTCTTGATGCTTTTCAGAAGGTGGCAGACATGGCAACCAACACGAGAGGTACGTTTAAAATGTTTAGATCAACAGTTTTTGAGTTGCAGGTCGTTGACTGTTTTAGGTGACTATAATAAACTTTTGCATAGTCAAATTGCACAGTTTCATCCTTATATATGACATTGGAAGGAAGTGGGGCTGCATGATTTGGGGAAGAAAATGTGATTTTCTGCTAAATTGCAATTGTGATTTAAAAAGTGATAAAACAAAAAAAATCCAGATTTGCTGTGCTTGTTTGAAGGGCTGCATGATTTGGCCAAATTTTTGTGTTTGAAATATGGCTATAAAATAATGTAAGTAATAATAATAAAAATAATAATATTATTATTACTACTAACTAAAAAACAAAAAATATAAAAATGTTAAATAAAAAATATTTAAGAAAAATAATATAATAATTTTAAAGTGTACAGTTTTTAAAAAAATAATAATTTTTTAAATTAAAAAAAATTATATTAATTTTTTTTTTCATTTTCAAATATTTAATTTTTAAAACCACAGGGAGCCCAGCTTTTGATAAGTCCTTCTCATTACAAGTATGGGAAGATGGTTGGCATGTGTTGCATTTCTAAGCGCATGTTAAAGCAACCCAAACTTGAGCTGGAGTTTGTGTGCAGCAGCATTTACTGCAAACTGAGCCACTCTGAGATGCTTCAAACACTGGCAGATAATGAGTTGCTCACGTGAAAACACACAGTGAAACAAAAAGCACATATAATTGTTTAATTAAATCACAGCCTTTGCGACTTTGTGGACTAAGCCGTGTTGTGATTTCAATTTTGTCTCGTTTTCTTTCATATGAATACATCAGAAAGGTCACTTTGTGTTTGTTCTGATAACTAGGAAATGGCTTGAGAGTCATATTTCATCATAGTTCAATTCTGCTTCTAGCAGGCTGCTATTGAATATCTGAAACTGAATCCTTCCTGTGCCATTAAAATCCTCTAGTTACCGCCTGCAGGGACCAGACAAGGCCAAACAAATCTAGTCTTCATCAACACGGTTAAAGGATGTGGGTCAGGCATAGCTGTCGACCTAGAGCTGAATTACTCATTTGTATCTGTCTTGTAAATTGCACCATATGTACACACATGCTGAATGCACTGGATCTTTATATCCCATGTAGTGTGCATGGGTTTGTGTGTATAAGCGCTGACCAGCCATAGTTGCTGTTGGCTACCAAAGTCTGCAAGGTTACAGCACTCGCACAGGAACTACAGATACCTCACAGAGACCAGACAAACATAAAATTCTCTAGTTTTAAATATCTGTTTAGTGTGGGAGAGAGATTATGATGGAATTGTTTATTTTACATCATCAGTTTATGAACTATGATACTGGTTTGTGCTGGTTAGACAGGCTTAATCAGGGCTGTGATCCTGTCCAGTTTAGATGTATTTTTAAAAATCCAAAATATTATTTTTTCAATATTAAATATATTTTTAATATTTTTAAATTGTTTAATAAAAAAGTTATGCCACCTGTATGCTGACACAATTAAGTTATATTGCCTAAAATATATTTTATAAAAATACAGTCATGTATTTTCCTACACTTTTAAAGTTCAAATTTATCGTTCGAAGGTTTTAACTATTTTCTATATAATACATATTTCTATATATATTCTATTTCTATATAATCTATGTTTCCTTAAGCCACATATATTTAGCTTTTTTTTTTTTTTTTTTTTTAATTTTGGTCAGAATAACATCTGGCATAACTTTTTTTTATGCTGCATGACTTTTAGAAGCTGGTTATATCAGCCAGTGTTTTTCCTAGTTAAAATATTTAAATATAAGTGAATAGTTAACACTTTACAATAAAGTTCAATATCTAAATACTAAAAATTACAACATTTTTTATTGTAATATAATATAATAATACAACATTTTTAAAATCTAGATTAATGCTATTCTATTCTATTCTATTCTATTCTATTCTATTATAATAATAAATTAAATCGGAATATAATTATTGATAGAAACATGCTACTTTTCATTGTTAATTACTTTAATTTAGTTTAATTTAAATGACAGTATATGCATCACTGCAGGCCCGGCGCCAGGATGCATGACTTGGGGGGGGGGGGGGTTAAGTAAACGCTCAAAATACATTATTTGGGTAACACTTTACAATAATTAACTAACACTTTAATACACTTTAATACATTAAGTAGCATTAACTAATGGAACCTTATTGTAAAATGTTACAATTATTTGTTATTATAGCATTTATACATTCACAAAAACACTTAAATTAAACAGAAAAGCAAGCAGGTGCATGATTTGGCATGGCAGCCAATACAAATAATTAATAACCGTTTCCTTACCTAAATCCTGCGTTTGGACCAGGCTCAGTTGCAGAATCACATCACTCTGCTTCTGAAATTATCTTTATCTATATAGTGTAGTAGTTAGCTATCTCTGTGTCATACGTGGCTGATTGTCAAGCATGAAAAACACATTTTATTTAAATTCTGAATATATTATCGTATACAGCATGCAAAGAGCGCTCCCTTTAAATTTATTAAAAACTGTCACTCATTCATCACGATCTTACAAAGATCCGTTTTAACCAATAAATGTGACAACACAATGAAACTTTTTTTTAATGAAATTAGGAGCATGATAGAACTCAGCGCTGGACAAAAAGCGGTGCGTGCAAGGATTCCAACCTAAACACCCGTGATTGGCCATCGCGTTTTAGAAATCAACAAACATGTCTGTGATTGGCTACTTTGCTCCCCTCTGCGAAAATGCATTGTAAAATCATTTGACGCTTTCCAAAGCAGAAGGACAGATACACTCGATTGTTTGCCAAATCTATTTCATTATGCTATTATTACGAAGAAAACAGATCCTAGACCAGGAGTTATGGGCAGCTTTTCCATCTAAACGCAATCAGTTAGACTATTTTACACTATGAGTTAGACTATTATACACGCTAAACTAAAGTCCGGCCGTCCCCCTCAGTCTGGAGGGGGGGCACAGGGATGTACGTGCGGGGGCAAAGCCCCCCCGGCCCCCCTCTCTGGTGCTGGGCCTGCATCACTATATATAGAAATTACAGTTAACTAAGCTAATATCAGTATTGGGTTGGGGAAAGTTACTATTAAAAATATCAGAGTGTCTATTTACACTAAGTGCAAATAGCCCGCCTTGTTGGCAAAGGCTATTTACACTAACTCCGCCCACTAACATGTGTTTGGGTTAGTCAATACTAAAAAAAGACACCAGCTCAGCATCAGTTGGTGTAGATGGTAAGGCGTGTGCTTTTTGACGCGATCGACCCGAGTTCGATTCCGCCTTTTGCTGAACATTTTTCTCTCTTTTCAAATCTCATATCGCATCAGAAAGGCATTTATTTTCAATAAAAATGAAGGAAGTAATCAAAAAGTTGAAAATAAAAGTATCGGGTAGGGTTAGGGTAGGTGTAGGGAGGGCTTTATTGTCCCAATAAGGTGGCATCCATTTAATAATTTGAATTAAAACTATAATTTACAATCAATACGTTATTATTGCGTACTGTTTTATAATGTACTACAATACTGAGGTGCAGATAATTGCCACTATTTGCAATAAGTAGTATAAATAGCAGAAAATCTTGCTATTTTAACATAGTGTAAACAGAAGAATCTATAGCTATTTGCACTTAGTGTAAATAGCATATCATTAAAAAATACTGCTATTTTCACTTGGTGTAAATAGTATCTATCGCTAAAAAAATATGCTATTTACACTTAGTGCAAATAGCTGCTGCCTAAAAATAATGCATTACAATAGTGCGTTACTTCATAAAAAAGTAACTATTTGCGTTACCAAGTTGCTTTTTATGGAAAGTAATGCATTACTTTTTATCTGTCACCTGGGCCGGGCTGGTGTCATATTCTTGCCAACTGTAAAGGCCCTTTGACACAAAAACAGAAATTAATAAGCCTCAGGCTGAAGGAAGTGCCTCTGCCTCTGCACCTCACTCCCAATTTCTCCCAACATGTTGACAGGAGAGATGCCAGTGAATAAATAGGAAAACAAAGTAACTTGAGTTGAGTTACTTATTTGAAAAAGTATCTCAGATATTTCATTGTAAATTTTAAAGTAACGCTTTACTTTACTAGTTACTTGGGGAAAGTAATCTCATTAAATACCTCGTGTTGCTTGTAATGCCTTACCCCCAACACTGATGCCAGCACACTTGCAGTGATAAGAAATTTAGAGGCAGAATATAGAGTAGAGTCTATAGAGACAGGCTATATCACGTTTCATTTTGTATCAATCTAGAAAAGGCTAATGCAAAGTCTTTACCTGAAACACAGCCACCTATCCACCTTCACCCTTCTGCTCGGTTCAGAATCATTACCAGATGCCAGTGAACCAGTTTGATTCCATTTGTCCTGCGGGAGCGCTTTGTTCTGCTCCGGACTCAAAACATACAGCACTGCCATAAATTAGTTCAGTGAACTGTCAATACTTTTAGTGGATGGCTGTCACTGGAGCATTTTCACCTCTGACCCTGTCTGGCTGTTGTTTATGACTTTGCGTTGATATAAAAGTTACAAGTAGTTACATTATACACCGAGCTTTGGGTAATGTAAAAGGGTAAAGGGTAATTTTATAAGAAAATAATTCATTACCAGCTTTTTTAATATATTTATGATTTTTTTGTGATGCCCTTGTTTTTTTGGTTTGCAGTAGCGCCACACTGAAATGATATCTACTTTACACCAATGAGAGGGCAGCATATAATCCCTGGTATTAAGTGTCAGCAAAAGTAGGCGTGCGTTCTCTTTGAATTAGGGACAGGCTGGGGGCACTGGCACAGCTGGAGATCTCACTAAAACACTGACATCAGATGGATTCTCGTCTCACCAGCTTCCAGTGACACACATTCTTCACCCCATCACCCCAGTTAGCAGGCCCATAATCGCACACAGTCCGGACAATCACATTAACTAACAAACACAGCCTTTCAGTTGCCTGAACAATTAAAGCATTTGAATATAATTGAATCGCTGTCACTTTACAATAAGATTTAATTTCTTTATGCAGGTGTCCTGAACAAACATTCAACAACAATATATAATATAATATAATATAATAATTCATTGATAATTTTTTATTTTATAATATAATTTTTAATATAATTGTTAATATAATAATATTGATAATACAAATTATATTAAATTAAATTATAATATAAATATTTAATTTGCACAGTTTGAAATATAAGTGAATGGTTAACACTTTACAATAAAGTTCAATACCTAAATGCATTAGAAATCCTGAACTAACAATAAACAAAAATTTGTACATATTCATAAAAAATTACATTTTATAACATAATATAATATAAATAATATAATATAATATAATATAATTGCAGCATTTGTAAAATTTAGATTAATGCTAATTTATTATTATATTATATTATATTATAAATGTTATAATGTCGTAATAATAATAATAATTATAATAATATAATTACAAATATACTATTGTTCATTGTTAATTCATGTTTATTCATAATACATTAGTATTCATGTTAATTTATACAACTTTAAATGATATGCATCACTATATGCAGAAATTACCATTAACTAAGAATAATAAATGCTGTGATTGAACATTATGAACACTAACAAATTTATAACCTTGTTGTAGTGCTACCAGTTCATGATTCATCTTCATGATTGCCTGGATGTCACAGTTTTGAGCACTATTAAGGTTTCATCTCAGTGGAGAAACTTATTTTTCAGCCTTTTCAAAGGACTGAAGTATTTGTCAGTATTTCAAGTATTTGAAGGCTTGAGAATATCAATACAGGGAACATCAATATGAAAGTAAATTACATAGAGTCACTCTCTATGTCACTCTCTCTCTCCCTCTCCCTCTCTCTCTCTCTCTCTCTCTCTCTCTCTCTCTTATATATTTCCCTTCTATTATGACTCCCTGCCTTTGATAGCAAAGGAGTCCAGGAATCTGGCTTGTTTGTGATCTTTATAGTCATGGCGTCATGGTCAGCGTTTTTTATAGAGCAGATGTGGGCAGTCTATTAGTGCACGTGTTAGACAGGCGTGGAAGTGTTTGATGTCTGTGTTTGACTTGCATTTGGATGTCTGGCCTCTAAAAATAACAGCATTTGCTTACATTCACTTCCAGTGATGAATGCTAGAGGAGGGATGTTTACTGGAACACAAGTCACATGCTTTGTTCATCTAGATCTTTATTAATACACCCAAGTCAATGTGTTTATATGATTTCAGCGCTTGCACTATGCATTGCACCACCCCATAGTGATTTAGTTGTGTAAGTGTATAGTTAGTCCCGCGGGTAATTTCTTATGTTGTGAGAGATGCGCCATGGGAGATGGTCACAACCCTCTCTGTCATGGGATCGGGGTGAGGTGTGTTTTAATGATGGCTCTTGGGTCTGTATTTGTGTGTTTTCCATCCACAGGCTCTTTTTAGCGTATGTATACTGTATGAGTG
Source organism: Tor tambroides (assembly GCA_021397915.2). Classification (NCBI taxonomy): domain Eukaryota; kingdom Metazoa; phylum Chordata; class Actinopteri; order Cypriniformes; family Cyprinidae; genus Tor; species Tor tambroides. The sequence continues at coordinate 16,159 of JAFVLL020015164.1, forward strand.
CGTATGTCTATACATGGAGGGAGCTTGGAAGCGATTTCGCCTGGCTTGCAGTGGCAAGGCAGAAATATGTAATCCTCTTTACCTTGTTCGGACACACAGACTGAGTTTGTGCATGTTAGTGTGAGTGTGTGTCAGTGGGACACAGTGGGCTGCTAATCTTCCCTGCAGCTCTGGACTGGCAGATGGCACGTATCCGTGCCAGCCATCTGGAGTGTGGGGCATGGGCAAGAATTTGCCTTACTTGGCACTAGAGATTATACCGTCAGATTCACACTTGCTACATTTCACCCATTTCTGTTAACTTACCTTTTTATCAGGTCTGTGGGTCACCAGACAACTCCCAACTGATTTATTAAGCACTTAGGAAGGTTAGATGTGGCCATATTTGCTCAAATTAGACTTGCTGCATTTACGTTGTATACTGGTGTAATATATAGAATTATTCTATAATAGGTATATAATAAAACAATGCTTAAAGCATAAAGCATAAAGATGGATTCTGAACCTCAGGTTACCATAATTCAGTAACAAAACGTACTGTGGATTTTGGACATGGTCGCATGAAACTGACATGTTTTTTGAACATGTACCATGGCATTATCAGGTTTTTTGGATATTTTTCAATGGCTTACCATGGATTTTTGTTTTTGGACATGTAACATGCCAGTACCATGATTTTGTCAGCATGGTGTCATGGTATTTGGTTATCTGAGGCGGTAATACCATGGATTTATTGACATGATGATTCAGTAATATACCATGAAAATGTTATTTTATGACAATATTATTTATCCATGATGGTATATTTTTCATTACTGCGAAGAGGGGAAACTGTAAAGTTATACAAAAAGAAGAAACAACAGTTGGGTCCTTTATTATTTATCTTTAGTTAAAGCAAACACTAATAATTATTTATAATTATTTATATTTATTTAAATAATTTAATTATTAAGCAATTACATTTATTTATTGATTATTTAATGTGTTTTGACATGTCTTTTTGGACAGTGGCTTACCATTATTATTTTTTTTGTATATATATTGTACCTGTATAATTTTGTTAACATGGCGCTGTGGTACAACCATGGTTTTTGGATGCCTGAGATGGTATTACAACGATTTTATTGACATGTATCATTGTCTATGAAAAAGGTAATGGTAATGATTCAATATACCATCAGTGATGGTATTATTTTTCTTTACTGCTATGAGGGCAAGCTTTAAAGGGACAGTTCACCCAAAAATGAAAATTTTGTCATCATTTACATCATTGTGAGTTTCTTTCTTATGTTGAGAAATAAAAGGAGATATTTTGAAGAATGCTGGTAATCAAACAGTTGACAGTCCGCATTGAATCCCATAGTATTTCTTTCCCTACTATGGAAGTCAATGGGGACCAACAACTGTTTGGTTCTTAAAAATTCTTCAAAATACCTTCTTTCGTGTTCATCGTAAGAAAGAAACTCACACAGGGTTGGAACGACATGAGGGTGAGTAAATGATTACAAAATTTCAATTTGTGCGTGAATTATTCCTTTAAAGTTAGACAAAATGAAGCTAACTTCTGTCTTTCATTATTTGTTTTTAGTAAAAGCAAGCACACATTTTATGTCCTTGAGTGCCTTTTATAAAAGTCTTTACCACAAATTTTATCCACAATAGAGAGGAAACCTGGAGTGCATTTAGAATCTTCCAGAATCAACACGTTTAGTGTGGAATCAGTTTTGAAAGCAATATAAAATATTAAAAGAACAGAACGCTATGTTCTACATCCTAACGAAAAGAGAATTGACACTGAAAAAAGGAAAAATATCAAATACATCAAAAAATCCTGAAAAAATGTTTACAGTTTCCACAAAATTATTAAACAGTTTTCAACACTGATAATAATAAGAAATGTTTCTTGACCACCAAATCAGATGATTACCATTATATAGGTTCAAAATCAAAATGTGTCCCAGTACTCTCAGAAGTACTTCAGGAATACATACCTCTGTTTGGGAATCACTGGTGTAAAGGAAAAGAAGATGATGGATAGCAGACAGGGAAAAGTAACTGATGATGTTATCTTGAACTCACGGCTGACTGAACTACTGTCACCCTTAATAGAGAGACAGATGGACAGAGAGAAAGGGAGAGAGACAGACGGAAAAGAGGGGTCCCTAGTCAAATGTGTGAGTGTGTTTTTACTGGAGCTATAATGTGAAGCACATCTGGTGAGGAGGACTGCAGAGTATTTTTAGCAGCAGTGCTCTATCCCCCAGACAGGAAGTCTTAGAGGCTGTAAACACACATGCACACACTCACACTAAGCCTTACACACATGGGCATCTTAATGTCCCCTCCTCATGCCAGAGAGAGTCCTGGGAAGTCTGGAGTAATTGAGAACAGATAGAGTGAAGGCAGAGGGCCAAACTCAGCTTTGCTGTCACTGGTCTTCCTGTCTCTGTCTCTGTCTGTCGTTTCATGTAACTCGTGCTAGACTGAACGTGTGAGAGCGTCTTTGACATTGAGTCCTTCTGTTTATTAGTCTGCTGGTTTATTAGATCGTTATGTAACCCTCAGAAATGTTCTTCAGGCAGGCTTTCTTCAGCAAAAACGGGATTTGTGGCTACAAACGTGACAAGAGGGAAAGAGCTGTGTGTGTTTTTGTTTTTACTTATTTCAGCACTTCATGTTTTCTTCGATCCCACACTATAGTGGCCCGAAAGAGACATTTCTTAAATGTAAAGTGAATCCTCATTTGAATCCTCATTGAATCCTCATGTCTACACTGGAACAAACATGTTTATTCAAAGTGTATTTTTATATTGGTCTAACAGAAGATCATGGTTTTTGGTTTAAACCTGTTTTATTCTGTTTGTCTAAAAGCAAATAACACTCCCAACAGAAAATAATTAAAATAAACAATTTTGTTTAAATAGGATTTTCTAGTTTGACACTAGTGTTGATGTGTAGAATACTTATTGGATAGCTTTACTGACTGGGTTTTAAAATTTTTTTTGTGTTTTTTAGTACATAACAGAAAATATGATACATATTTTAAATTAAAAAGACATCACAGTATATATTAATGTCTTTCACACTTTATTTATAGTAAATAAACTAAATTAAACATAATAAACAGACGGACAAACAAATTATTAAATTATTAAAAATGTTAGTGATATTTTAAGTAAACATTCTGCTTTCATATTATAGCTAATTTTGTTTATGGTGAAGTTAAGTTATAAAATACTTTTAAAAAGTCCACACACTCTCATATGTGAGATAAAAGACATTTACTAAAGAAACAATGCAAACGTTTTGGTCACATGTGACCTTTTTCAATGCCAAGCTCACTTTTTTCAAATATTTTACTTTTGAGAAACTTTTTTGGTCTACACAGCTCGGTTAGACTGTTTTGTTAAGTTAAATGATAAAAATATTATACTGACTTACAATAAGTAATATTTTGGCTTATGTCTAAGAAAATATGTTGATTAAGTATGGTCTTTTAATAAATAATCTTTTTATTTTGTATGCATGTTTTTGTCTTTGGAAAAATAAATATTTTTGATTAATATTAAATCAGAATGTAAGGTTTCAACCAAACCATAAACATAATTTGAGAAAAATTTAATACATTTGGCTGTAACAAATTAAAGTATTTTTTTTAAGTTGGTCCAAAGTAGCATTTTTTTTTTTCAGTGTAAATAGCTAACATTATAGCACAGCTCATGTGACATTTGTGGAAAATGGAAGTCTTTTCAGAGGAAAATCTAACTGTTGCAGTGCCAGCCATTCACAGGCTTGGTTACGAACGTCTGCCAACTACTTCTGCACCTGCACACATATCCATTCAGAGAGAGAAAGAGTCAGAGACCCATGCAAACTGCTTCCCATTTAAGATGGATGTGAAGGCTGTTACTTTAGCAGATGTTTTGACTGAAATAATGTTAAGGTCACGTTTAGTTTCTATGTCAAGGTGGCTAGAACCAAATATCTTTCCGTGAAGATAAATTATTTTTCTCTTCCCCACTCCACTTTTAAGCACGATTACAGTAATGCAGTGAGCATTTATGTTTACAATGAACATGGATTTAAATTTGACTCTATTCACTTTCTTAATGCACATTCTTGGTGTTATTGTGAACAATTAATCCATGCACATAATAGTTATGCTCAACATCTAACAATTTTCATGCTCAACTGAGGTCACCAGGATCAGGCTCAAAGTGAAAATTTTGTTGTCATTTACTTTCATTGTATGGATAAAAACAGTTCTTTGAAATATCTTCTTTTGTGTTGAATGATCATCTTTTGGTGAACTATCCCTTTAAACAGCTGCTGGCGCTGATCACATGAGCAGCTCCTCAAGGGTTCACAGATCTGCTAAATAGCTTCCCAGTCGTGGGCAGGTGTTGGAGGCAGTGAGAGTTTGGCTGAATGGAGCATCTGAAGCCTCTGCATCACGTGATGTGAAGGAAGGCTGTGGGAGTCGCGAGTGTCCGGTCAGGGTGGGAGGCCAGGGCACTCCTGGATACAGGAAGTCTGTGAACGCTTTCAGGATGGAGCTGTCAGCTGATCCCTCAAGGGAAGGGATGCTGGCAGGTGTGTGAGTGTGTTTGTGTAGCATATCATCTCAACTGTAGCAATGACGTTGAGAAGGTCTGTTTTTGAGATAAAAAAGCCTTCGCTTTTGAGCGAAAGTGCAGCTGTGAACTTTGCATGGAGCCATGCAAATGGATGTGTGTGTGTACAGATCAACTCAGGAACAGCTCTGTTATGTCTCAACACCAGTAGCATTGAACTTGATTTGCCTTGCCAAAGACCTTTGAGAATAGGATGTGAGACGTGCGTGCTTTTGGACAAGCACGCTGTGTACTGACAGTGGGCCTTTCTCTCAGACAGGGATGGACCTGTGGGTCTGGGCCAAATGGTACAAAGGGATTTTTTTTTAAAAAATATCTTTTCCTGACTACAGCCCTTTAGACCGAGGATTCAGATGGCTGATCTTTAACCTTCCTTTCCTCTAACTGTCACCTGGTTTGGTCGCCGTTCAATCTGTCAGTGTCTCACCCAATGGGACAAACTGTGAAAACTGCATTTTCTCCAATTTGAAAAAGGAAAACAACTAGTTATTTGGGCACTGGTGTTTTTATAATGCTGATTTGATTGAACAAAAAATTATATATCAGTAAATGTCATATATGTCATATATCAAATAGGATTTAATTGAAAGCAGGGCTATAGTTGTACCTTAAACTAAAACCATAAAAACGTTTCTGTTATTTAAAATAAAATAAACATTTACTGAAATAAAATAAAATATTAAAAAAACATTTTATTTCAGCTAGCTGCCAAGACATATTTCTCATTTTCATTTCAAGCTGAAGTACTAAAATAACTAAAACTAAATAAACTAAAACTAAAAACTAAAATTTAAAAACTATATAGACATTTTTTAAAAGAAAAATTATAAAAAAAAATTATGAAAACACACAAAAATACAAAAAAAATTAAGTGAAATAAAAATGAAAACAAAATATAAAAATAAAATCTAATTCAAAATATGAACAAAAACTATAATAGTGTGTCAATGATATTTAACACTGGTTTGAATAAATTTGCACATTTTCGTACTTTACTCATTTGAAGTCTGATGTGCCGCAATGAACTCTGATGTAGGAGGCTGTTTGTTTTGAAAGTTTTCAGGTCTGGTGCTTCAGTAGCCATGTGTGTGTGTATGTGTGTGTGTGTGTGTGTGTGTGTGGTTATAGGAGGGCAGGTTATTGCCGGCCTCTCCCATTCTCTCCTGTAATAATGGTGTTTAGGAAACATGAGCAGACAGGAAAGGCAGATACAGAGTGGAAGAATGGAGGGATATCCCTTTACCGGGTTCCCTCCTTTTCCCTTTGGACCTGGCTGGATGGAGAGATGAAGTGCTGTTCTTCTGGGCTGCTCTTATTGCACACACACAAATTTATATTTGGTGTACAAAAACAGTATGACATATTCATCTCTTTTAAAACTTTGTGTAATTGATGGTCAGTTTTCATTTGTTTTTTTATTAATGGTTCTCGCACATGCATTTTTCCACCATTGCGAATGAAATACTGCACTAAAATACTTTGATAGAGTTTGCTGCAGTGCTTATTCAAAGGTACCACAAGTCTATAGTTCAGTTCCCAAACAAATTACTCTAATGAGACTGTTCTTTTTAGTGAATCAAAAACATACAGCACAACAAGTGTAGTCTGATTCTTGAACATATGACTCTAATGAGCTGGTTTGTTTTAGTGTATAAAAACACACACAGCAGCACAACCAGTATAGTTTGATTCCTGAACAAATGACTCTGAGTCTGTTTTTTGTGTCTAAATCAAAAACATGCAGCAACAAAACCAGTGTAGTCTGATTCCCGAACAAATGACTCTAATGAGTCTATTTTGTGTGTGAATCAAAAACATACAGCAACAAAACCAGTGTAGTCTGATTCCTGAACAAATAACTCTAATGAGCCATTTTTTGTGAATCAAAAACATAAAATGCTCTATATTAAATCAATATATATATATATATATATATATGTTATATTCATTAAATATTAATGAATGAAATAGGTAAATATTTTTGTTTGTTTAGTATTGTTGTTCGTGTAAACAGATCTTTTGCAAGATTTAAAAAAAAAAATCATATTGAAATTAGAGGAACAGTTAAGGAAACAGAATCATTAAGTGGAAAGTACCAGAATCGTTTAGTTCTGTAAGTTTCCCGTCTCTAGTTATCATAATAAATATACATCCATTGGCCCCTTGAACTCTGTAAGTGGAGACTTTGGCCTTTCTAGCCTGTGTAACCTACTGGCCCTCATACCGACAAAGTTCAGTCTCATCAGATCTGGCTGTGAGATTGGGGGAAATCTTGGCTGAGCTGGCTGTGTTAAGGCCCAGGCAGGCTGAGCTTTATAGCTTAAGACCCCATTTTAATTACACTTGGCTGGAGAGGAAAGTTAACACTGCTGAGTAATTGTGTTCAAGGTCACCAAGCGAGCGAGCACTTCTTGATGGATCAGAGCCATTCAGTTTGGGAAGTGTTCTGTTTGTGGTCTTTGAAGTTCTGTCTCTTGTGAATATGGTGCAATTATTTTGCATTTTCATTGAGTAAGCACATACTTTTTCCTTTAATGGGCCTGCTTTTGTGTTTATGATTAGTTTTCCCCCTTGTGGCCATTGTTATATGTGCGATTATGTGGACAAATTTGTCAAATGTTGACTCATGTTCTCACTTCATATTTATTTCTTTATTTAAAATTAATTTGTCTTGATGTCAGGTGCCACCAGGGATATCGGCTCCGCTTTGACTCGGATGTGCATGCGACACCGCAGCATCGAGGCCAAACTACGCCACTTCACCAAGTGAGTGATCGACCCATCCATGGCGTGATTACTTTCATGCCTTGCTCCCCGCCAGTCAGACGGCACAGACAGGATTTTATGTCTGTGCCAGGCATTGATTTTCCACTGCGGAGATAAGCAAACATTCATAGATCAATCAGTCTGCTCCAAGGCATTAATGTGTTGTCTTCAGAGAGACCAAATTAGCTCACAGATTTCAAATGCTGACCTTAAAGGAACAGTTTACCCAAAAATGAACATTTTCTCAGCTCATACTCACCCTCAATTTATCCCAAACTATGATTTCTTCATTCTGTGGAATACAAAAGGAGAAAATCTTCACACCGCTCCTTTCCATATTTTGAATTCATACAGGAACCATATAGTTCTGTTTCATTTTTATTTTTGTTGTACATACTGTATATATGTGTGTGTATACACCACTGGTCAAATTTTTGAGTAATTGACATTTTTTATGATTTTGAAAGAAGTCTCTTATGCTCATCAAGACTGCATTTGTTTAATAAAAATATGATTACAATTTAAAAGAACTGTTTTCTGTTTTAATATATTTTAATATATAATTTGTTTCTATGATGGCAAAGCTGAATTTTCAGTAGCCATTACAGCAGACATTACATTCATCATTCTAATTTGCTGATTTGAAGCTCAAGAGACATTTATTATTACCAATGTTGAAAACAGTTTTTGCTTCTTAATATTTTTGTTGAACCATGATACATTACCATTCAAATGTTGGGTTGAGTTATTTCTATTTCAAATAAATGCTGTTCTTTTGAACTTTTAATTCATCAAAGAATCCTGAAAAAAATGCTTCATGGCTTTTGCAAAAATATAAAGCACCAAAAACTATTTTCAGCACTGAAAATAAATATGAACCATTATTAATAAGTGAGCACCAAGTTATCCTTTGCCATAACAGAAATAAATTACATTTTAAACTATTAAACCATCATTCTAAATTGTAATATTATTTCACAATATTACAGTTTTTTTTTACTGTATTTTTGATCAAATAAATGAAGATTTTTTTCCAAAAACATAATTTTTTTTTAATTATTCCAAAATTTTACCAGTAGTATAATCATAATTCATATATATTTCCCATATAATCATGATGTTCTGCCTGTTTCATTTTTTTTGTTCTTTAAATAATACTGTGATGTTGGATGATCATTTTAAAAACTGTATTATTTCTGTTGTTTAATTTTTGCCATTTTTGAATTTATACTCAGTGCTCTAATGGAAAAAATGATCGCCCCACTCCAAGACAAGATAGAAGAGTGGAAGAAAACAGCTGCCCTGCTTGATAAAGACCATGCCAAAGGTGGGACTGACTCATCACAGTCGTCAATAAGCAAACCTGTTCATACTACTAACATCTGTGAATTTACACCTTCTTTCTGTTAACCAGAGTACAAGCGCTCTAGGCAGGAGATCAAGAAGAAGTCATCTGATACAATAAAGCTGCAAAAGAAAGCCAGAAAAGGTCGGTCTTTTTATTCTCTCTGTCAGCGCAATGATTTCCCTTCTCGCTCACACCCTCTCTGTGTTATTTTCAGAGGATTACTGCATTTGATATGTTAAATAATTTGTGAAATGATCATGCTGGGATCTTTTCTCACTCAACCCACTCTATTGCATGCTTACTTTTCCTGATGCCAAGATTAATTAGGTCAAATACAGATTATAAAGTTCAAGAGTTGGGTCAAAAGGTCACGGTAAACCTATTGAATCAGATGATGGTGATCAGTAAACTGTACCACCATCTAGTGGAGGAACGCTTCCATTGATTTTAAAGGGATAGTTCACCAAAATATGAATATTCTGGCATTATTTACTCACTCTCATGTTGTTTCAAACCTATATGACTTTTCTGTGTTCTGTGGAATATAAAAGAAGGTATTTTGAAGAATGTTGAAGGGGAAAATGTATAATTACATTAGTCCAATGTATCAGAAATGTTGAGAGGCAACAGACTTGCTTGCGATTGCTTTTCTTTACATTCCTTCATGGCAATGCTATTTTTCTCTCTGTCTTTCATACTGTGATTGGCTTGGCTTCTGCTTATAAACTGTAGAGCTACCAGGTATGTATTCAGGCAGTTCCATCATAGTTCATCATGTTTAGCATGACTAACATTGATTTTAATGAGAATGTTTTTGTCCTTTTCAAACACAAAATTCCATTGTTTACAAAGCGTGCTCATCTCATTGTCATTTTTTCCATCAGGCATAATAAGTATCTGTGTTGTGAAATCACAACGTACAATCATGCAATAGTTCCAGTATGTTTAGATTCATAGCATCAACTCTGTGTCATTTATTTTCATTATACGGTCATGAAGGTTTCCTTGCATGAAGCCTGACAGTGCCTGGTTGCTGTGTTGACATTATCCACCCCAAACTGTCTTTGGTTGTGCCGACCCATGAGATATCTGTGTTGACATCTACATCAAATATTTCATGTGTTAAAAATGCTAAAGTATTCATTTTCAGTTCATCCAGTGCATCTCGGCGTACACTACTGTTCAAAAGTTTGGGGTCTGTAAGATTTTTTAATGTTTTTGAAAGAATTATCTAATGCTCACCAAGGCTGCATTTATTTGATCAAAAGTACAGTAAAAACAGCAATAGCACTGCTATTTAAAAAACTGTTTTTTATTTAATATATTTTAAAATGTAATTCATTCCTGTGATGGTAAAGCAGATTTTTCAGCAGTGTCACATGATCCTTCAGAAATCATTCTAACATGATGATTTGGTGCTCTAGAGAAACATAATTATCAATGCTGAAAACAGTCATGCTGTTTAATGTTTTGTAGAAGTCATGGCACTTTTTTTCAGGATTCTTTGATGAATAGAAAGATCAAAAGAAAAAAGCCTTTATTTGAAATAGACATTTTTGGGAACATTGTAAAAGTCTTTACTGTCACTTTTGATCAGTTGAAAATATCCTTGCTGAATAATAAATTTTTACTTACCTCAAATTTTGAAGGGTAGTGTAATTTTCCTTTCATGGATTGTTTATCCACACACTGCTTTATTGCCTCTCATGGTATCTCTCTTTCTCTTCATCTCAGGTCGAGGAGGACTGCAGCCACAGCTGGACAGTGCCATGCAGGATGTGAGTGACATGTACCTTCTGATGGAGGAGACTGAGAAACAGGCTGTGCGCCGAGCCCTCCTGGAGGAAAGGGGGCGCTACTGTACCTTCATCAGCTTCCTGCAGCCTGTAGTGGTAAGAATGAAAGTCTCTTGGTCTGGAGTTACTTCTAGATAACATATTTAATTTTTTTTTTATTTATTTATTTATAAAAAACGTATTTACTTGTAAAATGTATGTATTTGAATGAAAGAGAGGAGTGCTTGCTGCTATTTACAATAAAGTGGCTTTAACCTCTTTCCTCAGATCGGTGAAATTGCCATGCTGGGAGAGGCCACTCACCTCCAGGCCATTATTGAAGACCTCACTGTGTTGACCACTGACCCACATAAACTGCCAGAGGCCAGTGAACAGGTGCTTAAACACATATATGAAAATTATTTAACAAACACGCACACACAAATAATAATAATAATAAAAACATTATTTTTGATTTCCACTAGGTGATTTTGGATCTTAAGGGGTCTGACTACAATTGGTCCTACCAGACCCCACCTTCTTCTCCCAGTAGTGTTGGATCCAGGAAGAGTAGCCTTTGCAGGTGCTTGTCTCATCATTTTTGTTGTTTTAAATCACACATAAGAGTTCCCATCAGTGATGGCTACTATTTTATATTTTAAAACTGTTTTGTTTTTTAAAGGTTCCATTTTTTTTTTTTTTTTTTTTTTTGTGCCAAAGAAGAACCATTTTTGGTTCCCCAAAGAACCTTTCAGTGAATAGTTAGGAAAAACTATAAAGAACCTTTTTCTCTATTAACAACCTTTTCTGGAATGGAAAGGTTCCATGGATATTAAAGGCTCTTTATGTAACCATGGATGCATGCCAATAATGAAACTTTATTAATAAAAGAGTATATGTAGTCTCAACAGTTCTCAGTTGCATTCAGCCCGATCTCACGGCAGTTCATACATATTTTACGAGGTGGCTAATTCGTACGAATTCGTACGACCTCACTCGTACAAATTCATACGATTTTTGCCAAATCGTACCTATTTTACGAGTTGCCAATTCGTATGAATTTGTACGAATGACCTACACCTAACCCCGCCCCTAAACCTACCCGTCACTGGGGTTTAGACAAATCGTACTAAATCGTGCGAGTGAGGTCGTACGAATTCGTACCAATTAGCCACCTCGTAAAATACGTACGAATTGCCGTGAGATAGCGTTGGTTGCATTCGGATATTCTTTTGCTAGTTTTGAGAATAACAGTAATGATTTCCTTGTGTTCCTCTCAGTTTGGTGCATCTGCCACCAGGTGGCGCCCATCGCCTGAGCAGCGTCTCCTCTCATGATTCTGGATTTGTCTCTCAAGATGCCAATGTGCACTCCAAACCTCCCTCCCCAATGCCATCTGACATCACTAGCCAGGTCTTTTCCAGTTCATCTGGTGTTTTGTTTTTGTCTGTTTCATTTAATCTTCCACTTCCATTTCACTGACCTATCTTTAACTATCTTTGGTAAACAGAAGTCATCCAGTTCTGCATCCTCAGAGGCTTCAGAAACCTGTCAGTCAGTCAGTGAGTGCGGTTCTCCCACAATAGTAAGTCCAAATTTAAGTTAGGAAATTTTCAACTTTCATGAATGAGCTCAGTTAAATTTTTTTGTTAAATCGACAAAATTCTGTTGTTATTATTTGTTTCTGTTTCATCATTTGCACTTAAGTTATCATATGTCTTTGATTTAACACTTTCAAGCACAATGTCTATATATGAGCTCTATAAAATTACATTAGAATATTATGCATAAAAAGGTTCATTTTAATTATTTTTGTGTATTATTACACTGTTATTTGGTGTGGGGTATTCACTGAAGCTTGTGTGATGTTTTCTGTATTTGATTGGGCCATCCTGTCATTCCGTTTCCACAGTTTGGCTCATCCTTTGCTACCTTTCGCCCTGCTCACTGTTTTAATGACTCCATCAGGCCTCACTCTTACATACTTCCTGCGTCCCCTTCCTATAATCAATCCCCAGGATCAAACTCCCATTCACCCACGTCAAAGATTCCTTACTGGAAGGTTTGTTTTTCATTTTGACCATTCGGTCAACCTTTATTTGCTTTATTATGTTCTGTTAACATTATAAGTTTTATTTTTTTTGTTTTTATCTCTTCCCATTTCATTTCTGTATCATCCGTCTTTCACTATTAACCAACATCCTCAAGTTTGTTGGTTATTTTTGGTTATCTAATAAGCAGGTCCCGCTCTATTCTGGCTATATTTCCATGACCTTAAAAAAACTATTTCCTCTTGCAGCAGGACTGGTCAAAGGCAAGTCACTATGAGCAGACAGCTGTTACTGGGCAGCGCAGGACTGAGGCTGCAGTGCCCTCTAGTGGAGTGGGAGGAAATGGAATAATTCACCCTGAGGATCCTTATAGGCTAGCTAGGATGAATTCTAAAGACCTCACTGCAAAGGTACTGATTTTTAATATAAAACTTAAAATTGTAATAATTTTATTATTTTATTTGTTTTTCGTAATTATAATGATATACACTACCAGTTAAAGGTTTGGAATAATTCAGATTTTTTTATTTAATGTTTTTAAAACCAGGGCTAAATTCATTTGATTAAACATACAGGAAAACAGTATTGTAAAATATTATTACAATTTAAAATAGCTGTTTTCAAATTAAAAATAATTTGTAAAATATTGTAATACTGTAAAATATTAGTAGAATTTAGTATTGCCATCACAGGAATCAATTACATCTTAAAATGTGTGAAAAAAGAAAACACTTATTTTAAATCCTACTAATATTTTACAGTATTACTGTTTTTACTGTATTTTTACTGAGCATAAGAGAATTTTTTTCAAAAACATTAAACAAAAATCTTAATTAAACCAGATTTTTTTACTGGTAATATACATACATATCTATTATTTTCTCTCTTTTTCTCTTAGCATGGTAAGCCGATGTCAACTGCTGCTAGTGATCTGGCTATGGTACTGACTCGTGGGCTGAGTATAGAACAGCAGCAGCAGAAGAGCAGCTGTGACTCTCTCCAGTACTCCAGTGGATACAGCACACAGAACACAACACCATCATGTTCAGAGGACACTATCCCTTCACAAGGTAATATAAACACACAAACATAAACACTTTAATACAGCTGCACATTAGGTACAGCATTTACAACACTTGTCCATTTCATTCAGAGAAAAATACATATTCACACACGATTGCCAAGAGGCTCTTTTTCAAAAACTAGTCGAAACTAAACAACAGAAGTGATCAGTTTGGATTGCAATACAAAGGCAACAACTCCATACAGCTTACAAATAATGCCCCTCAATGGATGCGAATGGTGGACTCAGGCATTAGTATGTTGCTAAGCTAATGAAACAATACTCTGATAAACATAACACAAATAATGTGATCATAACCAATAAAATAATCCATTTTAAACAGATTTAACAGTTTCTTTTGATATTTTTCAGTATGAATGAACAATAAGTACACTACCGTTCGATATTATTATAACATAATTTTATTATTGTTTTAAAGAAATTCATACTTTTATTCAGCATTACTGACAGCAAAGAAATGTATAATGTTACAAAATATTTCTGTTTCAAATAAATGCTGTTCTTTTGAGCTTAATCCTGAAAAAAATCACAGTTTCCACAAAAATATTAGGCGGCACAACTGTTTTTAACATGGATAATAAGAAATGTTTCTTGAACACCAACAAATTAGAATGATTTCTGAAGGATCATGTGACACTGAAAACTAGAGGAATGGCTGCTGAAAATTCAGCTTTGCATCACAGGAACAAATGACAAATTATGGTTCTTTAAATTGAAAAAATATTTCAGAATTTTACCATTTTAATGTATTTTTGATCAAATAAATTCAGCCTTAATGAGCATAAGCGACGTCTTTGAAAAACATTTAAAAATCTTACTAAATCAAAGAGTAGTGCATACAGTATACTACAGTATTTTATAGTCAACATTTCTGTTGCTTCATTTGCCATTTAGAAGTTTATCTTAATGCATTATGGGATAGATACATGAACTGCTGCCTTAGAATTTCACCAAAACAAGGTATCTTATCTTCTAGAACAGTTGTAAGTGTGGTTATGATGCCTTAAAATACTGCCTAAATAAGCATCTCACTAGGTTTTGGAACACAGCCACATTTTTCAATTTAATAACAGACCTAAAACACACACAAATACAATCCATTGCTTGAAGTCAGTGTTTGTAAGGCTGAAAGAGCTGAGCATCATCTTCTTTTCCCCTTTTCTCTTGCAGGATCTGAATATGATTGTTATTCCATGAATGGCGATGCTGATAACGATGTACAGACAGACTTCGACAAGTCCTGCACTGTCCCTCGCCATAGCAGTCTGGCTCAGAACTACCGCCGTATGATCCAAAACAAGCGGCCCGCCAGCACCGCAGGGCTGCATGGAGCACTGGCTGCCCAAGGAGCTCCAACAACCAGTGGGAAAGGAGGAGGAAGTGGTGTCATAGCCTCAGGAACAGCCACCATTCGTAGAACCCCTTCATCTAAAACCAACGTGAGACGCACTCCATCCAGTGTGGGTCCGATCCCTATCCGACCACCAATCGTCCCCGTAAAGACCCCGACCGTCCCAGACTCACCTGGATTCCCCAGCCCTCCTCCTGAGCACAATGGAAGTGATGAAAACCTGTACAATGACGAATCGTTAGAAATTCTGGACTACAAAGCTTCTCCCAAGCGAATGAGTCTGCCAACGTGGGGAACTGGTGGTGGAAGTGTCTACGCCCAGCAAACTGGAGCTGTGGGATTCACTTCAGAAGAAGAGCAGATGCTTGCCGCCAATCGCCATAGTCTGGTGGAGAAGATTGGAGAGCTGGTCGCTAATGCTCACGCTCTCGGTGAGGGCCAGTTCCCATTTCCCACAGACCCTCAGGCCAGCCAGGGCCACCAGCAAGATCAAGGCCATGAGCAGGATGGGGAAGACATGTTGAAGACCATCCGTAGAGGAGTGCGTCTTAGAAAAGCGACCTGCGATGACAGATCAGCACCGAGGGTTCTGCGATAGTTTAGTACTGCTTATCCTGCCAAGTCTATTGCTACAGACGCTCCAAATGAAGAGGAACAATATATTATGTGAAAATATGAGAAAATATGATTTTTTTTTTTAATTCAGTGTTAAAATCTGGCTTCTAACAACTAGAAGGCCAGTGTCAATGTTACATGTTGAGTGCGTATGGACACAGTACTCATCTGGACTATTATTGTTGTAGTTATATTCGCCAGATTTGGACAAATATCTCTTTGACAGGCATATTATGATGGACAAATTATGGCCTGAAGGATGAGAATGTAATGTTAAAAATTTGTATTAACATACTATTTGCCGGTTGTTCCTTTTTGGAGTTGCAATTTGTAATGACTATGTTCTTCATGTTACTTCTATGTAACTGCGATGTTTTTGAGACATTTCTCTTCCCATGTGTAACTATTGTAAAAAGCCAAAGTCTTGTTCTCAACTGAAAAGCTGCACAAAACTGCTTATAACGCAGCTCAGTCTCAGATGGACCACACAATCGAATCACCGCACATGCTGTAAACTGCCAAATAAAGCACATCAGTTGTACTAGACCAGAGAATTTTTTTTGTTCTTGCTGAATGAATACTTGTGGATAATTTTAGAAAAGGTGTTTTGAGGTATATTTACGGTTCTGTTTTAGAAATGTCCAGCAGGTGGTGTAAGTTGCTTAATTTATGTAGCATATGAATATGACAGTCATACAATACTATGGTATATATCAAAGTACAATAGTATTACATGTTTTTTGGATGCATTATCATGGTAATACCGTGATATTCCTTCATGGAGCATAATGGCATTGAGTACCATGTAAATACAATTTAATATCACTATGACAATCAGTAGAGCTGCTTTAAAGCTGAGCTGAAACTGAATTTGTTTCATAATTGATGTACATACACATTGTTATTTCCTGTTTATTACTATGAAACTGCTTTGACAATCTGTACTGTATAAAGCACTGTTTAAATAATAAAAAAGCATATAGTACCATAGTATCGTAAATATCATAAAAAATGCATACAGTACCATAATATATATATATAATAAAAAGGAAATACCATTTTGCATTACCATGATAACAACACCATGGTATTCGCTTTGGAATTCCATCATTCGATATGAATCTGTGGTTACACTTTATTTCACGGTACCCTTGTTACCGTGTTATTTTACTGTAGTAAAAGTAGAGTAATATAAATTAAGATCTGATGTACTATAGGGTTAGGATTTGGGGTTGGTTTACGGTTACTGCATCTAAGTAAGTACATGTAACGTGTAAAAAGGACGCTGTAAAATAAAATGTGAGCAAATACCACTGTATCACATAGGCTATTAAAGTAATACATGATACATACATTACCATGATACAGTATTTTGTTGTCAGGGTAGTACTTAGCCTACTAGTAGTGTACTTTTTGTGCACAGACCTGGCCCAAGTATGGTAAGGTGTGTATCCTCATTTACTCTTTTATATATAGATCCTGATAGATCTTTTGATCTTTTGTACTTTTGTTCAGCAGGGCCCGAGATTGCCCGCATGTGTGGTTTATGTGACCCATCCTTGCGATTAAATCTAATTGATGGGATAAAGAGCCGGACGCGGGCTGAAGGAGGCGTTTGATGTGGCAGCTGGAGATCGTGAGAATGAGGAGAGGCAAAGCCTCGGCTCCAGTCACTCATTCACTCAGTCACTCATCACATCCCCGTCTCCGTCATCCCCCACTTTCTGATGGACGGGACCCCCACACTCCGCTCCGGGCTACACATACAGGGATGTGACACTGGTGCGCATCCCATCGTCAGTCGCGCAGCAAAGTGGCACGCGTGTCATTTTCACTGACAGACGCGCTCGTCTGCCTATCCACGCTCCTCCGCTGAAAATGTGAGACATGACTGTATACTGATGGAGCCACGTCGCAAACAAGACAGCGCAGCAGAAATAAACACATCTTGAGCAATGCGATCTGATCTGGAGGATAGGGGGGTGTTTAGAGAGGGACAGAGAGCACTTATGCACAAGGACACTTGGGTAACAGCTTTGTTTTTTTCCCCCTTATCTGCAATACTGGACTTTTGGGATGAGATTTTATCTTTAGCTATATGATTAACTAAATGGGAAAATTAGGGTTTTAGAAAAGTACTGTGATTATCCAGGATGCCAATTATGGGGGGATTTTTTTTGAAGTAAATGTACGTTTTAACAGTCCCGCAACATTTAAGTAGGCCTAACTAAAGTTAGAAGTTAGTCAAATCGCTTGACTATAGCGAAAATCGCTGGTCGCTGCCTGTATCAGGAAAATTAGTTAATCTTTATAAACAAAATAGAAGTATTATCATTTTAGTTATTATAGATTTGTACATTACAAATGTAAGGCAAATTATTGTTAGTCTTTTGTCGCAAACAACAGTTGACGGTTAGCTAACTGCGCGCCAAAAGATTCAGTTGCGTCAGAGGAACCGCAAGAACATTTGTGAACATGAACGTGTGAATGTGTTTAAATAGGCTACACCTATATATAACTCGTTGGTTTTATGGTTTTAGAGCCAATATGGCTTTTGTTGACATGTTTTATAGGCTACATCGGCTATACAGTAAGTTAAGGCTATCCTATATACAGTAACAGTGCATACTGTATCAGTGTGCTCCTAGCCTATAGATATTCTGTGATTTTTTAGAATTTTAGAACAGACATATTTGTAATTTATATACAATGGCTTATTAAAACATGCATTTTAGATCTTACAATAGTGTGTGTCAGTAGCCTATGTTTATTTTTGTCAGTAGCCTATGTTTATTTTTAGAACTGAGTATTAGGGGTATTTTTTGAAAGTTGTTTTGTTGTCATTTTTATATAGTGTATAAGTAAGCAGTGTACGTAATACACCAACTGGACATTGTTATCAATGTATTTATTTCTATAAATCTTTGATTATTAATAGGGGTTTAGAGCAGATCTGTTGTAGCATTTTTATGCTACACTGGGCATATAGGCTAGAATCTCATTCCACGGTTTCGCAGTTTGGCCATTGACTATTTTTCTAATTATTTTGTCAATATTGTGATCTTACAGGCCATTAGGTTTGGCTTTTTTCTCCATTGCAGTTGGGGATATTTTTGGAGACACATAACACAGACTATTTAAAAATAAGTGCTCTACTGATGAGAAATAATTCTTTTGTTCTTTTAAAAAACAGAGCCATTGACATAAGCTTGCTGAC
>JAFVLL020015165.1:0-26748 GCA_021397915.2 Tor tambroides
TCAACAGCAAATTAGTGAACGAAGGGAAAGCTATGGAGATCCTCCGACAGCTGATGTAAATAAAAGAGCTAAAAGCAGAAAGCACTGACCTCAGAAGCACTCACACTGTGATCTCAAGCGCTCCGTGATGGACATCACAGAAAACACGTCTGCCTCGTTTTTTACAAATCTATGCGCTGTGAATGCAAGACAAACCTGGACTAATAGAGATGGAGATCAACTAAAACTGAAGCCAACAAAGAACAAAAACAGCAAAAGAAAGAGGAGAAAAAAAAAAATATTACTACTGCTCGTACTAAGAGTTGGGAGTTTGAACAAACCCTAACCTTACCCTAACTTACTTATTAAATTTTAACATGAATGATACATCAAATCATTCGCGTTTTGGAGGAGAGGTGTGCTATTCATTTTCAGAGTAACTGGACTTACACATTTTATCTGATTGATAGTAAAAAATAAAAAAAGGTGAAAGAGAGAAAAAAAGAGAGACCCAAGCTATCTAGACACCAAAATATCATAGAGTCTTAAAAAAAAAAAAAAAAAAATCATGTTCCTAAATAAAATAATGAGCCATACATAATAAATCAAGGGTGATTATTACCCTACATTAAAGAGCTTTCACAGGAATATTTAGACGTTGCTCTGTAATGTGTTAAGTATGCTCATGGGCACCGTTTTCTGCATAATGGTGAGCTTGTTAAGAAAAGTTATTTTTGTGCATAATAATGTTAGGAGAAAATTGTAAGAGCACCATCTATTCCTTTACAAACACACACAGCTTGGCTTGAAAAAAATGATATTTAGTTATTATTTCTTCACATCCTTTATTTCCTCACATCCTTTATCCAACTCTTATGATTTTTTTTCTCCCATAAAATACAAAAACAGATATTTTGAAGAAATTGTATTCTGTTATTTTGCATAAAGTGAAGGCATATTGTGACTGGGGCTGTTATAAATGTAAATATTGTCATAAAAGTAGAAAAAAGCTGATGTGGAGTTAAGCTTTCTTATTTCTTACTTTTTTCCTATAAATGATACATAAATTAATAAATTAATTTAATTATTAATTTATTAATCTTAATATGTGGCATAGACTAAAATTCATAATTATCAATATTTAAAATAAATTAAAAAATAATATTAATACCATGTGCATTTTTGGTCTAGATTAATTAATGTATTTTTTTGTCTTTATTATTATTATTATTGTTATTATTATTATTATTATTATTATTATTATACAGTAGTAGTAGTAGTAGCAGCAGCAGTAGTAGTACAATAAATAAATAAAAATGAGTCACCTGAAGCCATTATTTTATTATGGAAATCAGCATTAGCAGTAGTAATTAATTACAAAATGAATGAATGAATGAATGAATAAATAAATAAATAAAAAATTGTAATCTGACGCCATTGTTTTATTAGTAGTAGTATTAGCAGTAGTGGTATTTAAATAAATAAATAAATAAATAAATACATACATAACTCTTATGAAGCCATATGACTAAAAAGCAAGCTGAAATTCAACTAGAAGCTAAAGTTTGAAGACGAACTTTGATGTTGGCTTGGCAAAGCCCACCTGTGCAGCCTTGGGGCAAAAGAGCCAGAGTACTTGTGTTTCCAGGGTTCTTGAGCTGCCCCGCTGCAAAAAAACGTACAACAGTAATAGTTTTCATAATATTTTTCTATGGACCTTTGCTATTTTCTATTCTAATAAAAAAATCTACTAGGCTATGACAACAGCTTCAACAGAGTTGGCTAGCTGGATGCAAAATAAGTAATGTCTTTTATTTTTTTTCTCTGTTTGTTATTTCAAAGTCCTGTCACCGAAGCGTTGTGGGAAAGGACACAGAAGGTAACTGAAACAATACGGTTTAACTCAAGGCCATCATCTGGGTCCAAGCACAATGGTTTGTGTAGATGATGTAATTACACAATGGACATGTCTCTTTTCAAGTAAATTATGAGTCCTTATAAGAGTACTGTTATATTCACAATATGAAAATAGTTCACTAATATAGTGTCCCTTGGACGTACATTCAGTTATGTGTGATAACTTGAGAAATATATTGTCAATGCCATTAAAATTAAGATAAAAAAAGAAATGGTATTTAGGAGATTACAGTTTTTGCATACTTACTATATTGGGCTTTATTAAAGGTTATGAAAATATAATGAATTTATATGCATTTTTTGTTTAGTCACTTAAATGAAACATTTTCAAAGTCTTTGAACAGATCCTGAAGGATTTGTTATCCTGTGGCTCCCTTGTGTGGACAAAATTATCATTATGGCCTTCATCTCTGAACAACATTAAGATGAAATGGCCAATATTTTTTGAATAATTACAATTGTTTAATGATTAGTTTACTGAAAATATACCAACATTAAAAATGAATTTACTGATTCTGTATCTTATTTCATGTTTTAATAGTTTAATTTTTGACTTACATTTTTAATCAGTAATGATTGATTATTATGTGACTTGTTAAATGGTTATTTAACAATTATAATGTATAAACAATATAATGATGACAAAAGTACAACAGTTATTGTTTTCATAATATTTTGTATAGACATTTATTATTTTGTAATGTAATGAAGAAGGTTTTTATAGCAACAAAAATGGTCATTGCTAAAAATTAAACACTAATTTCATACATATTGTTTTTCAATAGGTCAAGCAATAGGTCAAGCTTTTCATAAATATGGCTGCTTCCGAGGTTTTTTTAGGATTTGCATTTCAAAAAGTAAAAGTCAAGTACTTCAGCCATTTTAAGCAGCTTGTACGAACCCTGGTAATATTTGTTACAGACCGCTGTAATTGTCTATTCTAACAAACAAGTTTATTATGAAAATAAAAGTGTGGATACCAGTTAAATTGTGCAATTTAACAAATTGCAAACAATAGTAAAAAAGAACAGGTTTTAGGTTTTTAGGTGTTTAGATCCTGAACTGGAAAAATCAAATGTAAAACAACATGTCATAGTTTTTATCATTAAATAGAGATTAAATCTTGTTAGAGCAAAAAATAAATAAATACATAAATAAATACATACATACAAAAAAGCAGCCAAGACGAATGATTTTCTGTTTTTTATGGATTAACATTGAAGACAGAAAGCAGCTGTGGTCGCTTTAATGTTCAAATCCATCCACCTCCGATATATTTCTTAACAGTTTATGTCCACGTGAGACATAAACGGCTGTTTTCGATGATATTCGCCAAGGTATCATGTATTTTGAAATAATCTTGTATGTGATTGGATCCGTCCTAGCGCCGAGAAGCCAGAATCAACGCGTCGCGTCTCGATTGCTCTGCAGTTAAACACAGAATATCTCACAAGCACTCATAAGCACTTATTTTACCTCTATAATATGTTCTTCTAAGTGTATTGTGTTGATTAGCTAGAGTGTTTTAATGTAGAAGGATGTAAATGATGAAGTTTCTGTATGTAGCCTTTTTGTCCATTCAGTGAGAAGCCAGCGCGACGCGAGGCGGATGTCAGTGAAACATAAATAAAGCTCACATGCACTCAACTTAGCTCTTTAATATGTTCTTATAATTGTATTCTGTAAATTTGCTGGAGTGTTTTTATTCATAAGGCTTTAAGACGAGCAAATACAGAAGTTTAATGCTGACGCTGCAGTGAGCTCGCGAAGTCCGCGCATCGGGAGTGATTGACACAGACTGACTTCAGTTTCACACTAAAACAGATCACAAACACCTGAATTTAGCTCTTGTTGTGTTCTAATGTGTGTATTGTACGCAATCGCTGGAATATTTTAATCTAAAAGGCTCTAAAACAAGTGCAAATGCTCTTGTTGTGAGCACATTCGGACTGCACTCGTTGTGATCGTTGCGGTGAGAGTTCTCTCGTCTTCCACACTGTTCTCTGGCCAGACAGTCATTTATTAATGAGCCCTGACCCGGTAATAATCATATATGTTGGTTTAGCTTGTCAGTGTGAATGAAATTGATGTATTTATTTGTATTTCAAAGTGAAACTGTATTTCAAAGTGAAACAATTTCAAAGTGAAACTGATCGAGTCATTCGGCTCTGCCCGAGGAGAATTGGTCCTCTAGGGGCACAATTTTTCTCACCCAATGTAAGTCTATGGGAAATCTTTCATTTTTAATAATTAATAATAAAAAACTGTAAGTCTGATCAGTCTGAAAAGATATAGCAACAAACTAGACATCAGGGCCCAGGTCTCTGCCGAGTTTGGGGCGTGTGGCTTTAAAGCCCTAGGAGGAGATAGGTTTGGAAATTTGAGGGGCTCAGAATAATAATAAGTTTAAATAGCATAACAATATGTTGGCTTTGCCAAGCCAACACAATTAATATCTTCCCCTCTGCTGTAGCTCTCAAATCTTTACCATATAACTACCGTATCATCTCTTTTTTGTTCAAAGACAACATGAAGATAAGTAAATAATGACAGTTATTTCATTTTTTGGTGAAGTATCCCTTTGACCTCTAGAACTAATGGCCAGGCAAAGTCAAAATAGACGTATAGCTCTCAGACCGGGGCCTGATGTCCCTAAAACCATCTGCATGTATGAGAGGATCTTGACGTCTGGAGGATAAGGCGCTTTGAGGTGAAGAACACCCTCCCTGCATGTTATTTTCCTTCTCTGCCACCTTCTACCTGATCTCAGCGAAGAGCCAGAGAAGCGTGATGGCGATTCCTGTGAACCGCGAATCAACCTGCGATTACAGCCGGTGACAGCTGCACACAGACGGGCTCAAAGACACTGCCTCGCTCCGCCTTGATGTTATGCAAATGTAAACAGCTGTCATTTCTAAAGCCGTCGTCTTTGCGCTTTCCTCCGGTGTGAAGATCGAAGGGTTTTCAAAGTCTCTGTGTTTTTTTCACTCTTCTCTTTTTTAATCCAAGCCCTATTACCACAAACAAACCAAAAACAACAAAGACGACGCTACAAAACAAACAACAAGAGAAGAAAGCAAACAAGGAGTTGATGAAAGATTGAGTGCTGGAACTTGAAGCTGCGAGACATATTAAGAGGCGTTTGGTGTCCTGTCACCCCATCGCTCGCCACAGGTGCGTGCACACACACACACACACACACTCGCGCAGACGCAGGCAGTAATTAAGGCTCCCTGTCGATCAGTGTCTCTGAACGCTCTTCATCCTTTATCACTAAAACACATCAAAAACCACCGATAAGCAATAAACAACAGCGCTGTTAATTTGTTCAGTGAAGATCAGAAAGTTTTTGACATGCTGTCTGGCACATCCCTATTATGAATGCAAAAATCGCAGATGCCCAAAAGAGAGCGATCTGTGTCCACAAAACAGCAGAAAACTCCACAGATATCCACAAAACTGGAATGCCCGCCACATTCTGCACGTTCTTCACCCTGTTGTGTGGTTGTTTATTAAATATTTTGGCACATTTGACTATGCTTTCATACTAATAAGTCTGTAATAGTAGTTTAAATATATTCCTTACCAAAATCAGCACAGGAAATGCAACAAAATCTGCAGATTCCATGTAGGCCAGCAGTCCTCAACCTTTTTGACCCCCATGGCCTTCCATAGTCCACAACAATATTTAAAGGTCTCCTGAAGTGCCCTGAAACACGCAGCGTTATTCTATGTGGTGACGTAATTTCAACTGAAATAGGAAAACAGGGCGGGACATATCGTCGCCTTGGAATTATAAGGTTCTATCTGACATTTTTGTCAAAATTGAGTTATTCACATATTCTTATTCAGTGACAACTTATTTACATTATGTGATGGTTTTTTTTTAAAGTTTTGTACATTTTAGGACTTTTTATTTAGAAAACAAAAAGGTTCTATCTGCAAAGTCGAACTCTAACTTGGTTCTATAAGGTTCTATCTGCGAATGAGCCAATCAGCACTTCTGAATGCACGCAAGAGGACCAATCAGGATCAACGTTCTTTGTTATAAATGCCGGACTGCTCCGCAACAGCAGGAAAGATTAAACATTAAACAACATAATTACGTGTCTGCAAAATCAATGAGTGCAATTCACCTTTTTTCCACAATGTGGCACTGTTTAAAACATAATGATGACGTGATTTTTCACTCATAATTAGCGCATGCATAAAACAAATAATCATCTGCAAAAATTGAACTGGCTTGGAATGGCTTTACTGCAGAGCAATTACTGTACATAATGAAATAAGTGTCACTGTCGTTTGATGGTGGATGTGGTAAATAGCGATCAAAATGTTGTTTATGAAGACGCTGAAAACGATAATTTTGAGAATATATTGAGATCGCGAATATGAGCTAGATGCTGAATGTATACTGGGAAATGCGACGATGGCAGTGATGGTAAAATCATCTGCTCAACTCTCGAACCCCTTCTAAAAGGTTTCAAAAGGTAAGAAGTATGATTATTTATGTTTTAAAACAAATGATAAAAAAAAAAAAATTGTATTTCTTGAAAATGGTTGTTTCAGTTGGAATGTTTTATAGATAGAACCTTATAATTCCAAGCGGAAAATGACTTTTTAGAATTAGAAGGTTCTATCTGCATTTGACCTGTTCCAAAAATCCCCATTTAAAAATCTGAGAGGATTTTGATATTGTACATTTAGAATACATTTAGGGTCTCTGTCATTTTCATGTAGGAAAGAGACTTGTTCCCCGTATCATTTTTGCTATATGGAATGCAAAAACTTTGAAGCTCAATATCTCAAAACCACTCAGAATGCAGATAGAACCTTATAATTCCAAGGCGACGATATAGAGCAGCCCCGCCCCCTTTTTAAAACAGCCAATAGTGTTTTCTTTATATCTGCTTGGACCAGAGTCGTTGAGCTCGGTAAAGCCGCATTTGACAGCCACAGTCTAACAGATTACCCCCTAGATTCAATACGAAACTCTTACTATACCAAAATAGTGATCATAATCATACTGAGGTTGTGTAGTTTTAAAAGTGTTTAATATATACTGACTCGCGCATATGATTCGCTCCGTGCGATCACGTCTCTGGACCGGAGCCAAAGTCTGGATCAGACTGTGCGAGCTGCTGTGGTTCGCGTGACAACGCAAAACCAGACCTCATTTGCCCCAGTCGAAAGCACATTTACACTGTCTAAATCGGTCCATATCGCCTACATTGTGCACTACGTGCCATTCACTGTAAAGGAAATACTAACGCTGTGAACAAGTGACCGGTCTCAGCCACAGATTCTTATAGTGCTGGGGACGGGATTCTTTGAGGATTCTAGAGCATTTGATTGGTCAGAAGATTTGATGAGAAGCTGAAGTATGAGGTGACGTCAAAAAAATCGTTGATCCATTTTGACGGAAGTGACAAACTGCAAGCTTTAAATGCTTATATTTTCTAAATGTGAAGTTTGTCACTGTTTTGGAGCACACTGGCTTATAGATAACCTTAAGACTAACATATTGATACTAACGGCCAAAAAAAACTTTAATTTTGGTTTCACGGGGACTTCAAAGGCCCCATGACTTTGACAGTTGTTTGTGATTCACTGGATAAGGGTTAAGGATTTTTTTTTAAATATATATTTTTACTCAATTTCTATCTGATAAAATACATATTTTATGGCATTTTAAGATTTGATAAATTTCCACTTTTTTTTTTTTTTCAATAAGTTTTCCAGGTCTAGAAATTGGTTTTCCAAGACTATGGTAATCCTGGTTGTTGAGGGGGACAATAACATACAGAATATCTTGTTTTTATATTTTATTTATTTATTTTTAATTTTTTTTTATTTTAGCTAATTTAATGGATGTTTTGTCTTATTTGAAATAATTTTAAGCCATACTGAAGCCCTTTCAAGGTTTGCTGAGGCACCTGGTTGAAAACCTCTGATCTAGGCCTACTCATGTGAATTGTTGCATTTTTGGGCTTATAATCTAAAGATAGTAGAAAGTGATAAGAAAATTAATGTATTAAATTAATTAATTAAAAAATGAATATGCATCACAGGCAAGAGTTTAGGTCGGTTCCCTACACATGAGCACTACAAACGTGCAATAACCACTGAACTACGGCTCTAAAACACAAATGCTTCACAAATGCCTACTGTAAGGACAAACTTTGCATGCATGAATATCACTGCATTAGATAACAAAATATCAAACCAAGTGGCATTTTTATGAAAAAAGACATCACAAGCACTTTTGAAGCAAAACTGTTCACAAAATAAGTTTGTTAGGTTAAAAATAATGGAATAAAAATTCCACTTTTTGTTTGTAAAGTGAACTTAAGGAGAACTGACTTCACACAGTTAATAAAAATAGCAATCAGTTAATTAAATGTAAATGCAAAATGGCTTAGTAAAAGCAGATATCATATACTTGCAGACGACACTAGCTTTAATATTTTGTTATCTTACGCAATGATATTCACACATTTTTAGTGTGACTTAAGTGTCCAAATTATTACTGTGGATGCTTGCTTTCTAATAAATGCATTTTTTAATTAATTAATTTATTTTTATAGAGCAAAACAGTCTGGCATGATAAAAACACACTCTTTCTCTCTGATGTTTTTAAAGCACTGCTGTCTGATGGCGGTCAAGGTCAGGCTGTATGGCAACTCTCAAAACATGTGTGATCATAAACATTTAGCGGCTTTGTAAACTATCCATTAACTCACGGCTAATTTACTGACGAGTCTTATCTCCTGAAAAGAACGGACAAAGGTTCAGTCTCTCTCAGTGCTGTGTGTCTGTGACCATACACTGCTTTTGCCCTTCACAGGCAGCTAAGCTCTCATCTGCCTTAAAACCAAACCCTGCATCTATAATTTATCTCTTGCTAAGCATGATCTGGGTGATATAAATGCTATTATTTAGCCGGGTGGAAGCGTGGAGCGCTTTGACAGAGGACTTCTGAGCTCTCCGCTAATGACCTAGAGCTGCTGTCAGAATCAATCCGGCCCGCTGCCCACGCAAATGACAATGCACTGTGGGAGTGGACATAACGGTCATTTCTGTGGCCCAGAGCGCCGGCACGGCCTGTGCTGACACCACCGGGACCGTAACACCCTCAGGCCAATAGAGACGCTACTGGAGGAGGAGTAGAGTGCTAAAACATAGTCTTAAAGGTACAGTAACAATTTATTTACTGTTGCAAGAAATCTTGCAAAGTAAATATCCTCTGTTTTGATATTCACCTCGGTCTATTGGACCAGAAATTAGCCTTTTCTAAGAATACACTAACTTTGTGAGTTGTGGCAGAAAAAGACACCATTGATATTATTGTGCCGTGCCATGCCATTAAATAGTAGTGAGAAAGCAGAGCGCCACAACAGCTGCCTTCACACAGACCTGCATATTAAAGCAGCTAATTGATTATGTGGGTTGACAAAACTCAGTGCTCAATGTGTTCAAGCTTATTTGTGCACAAACAAAGAGGCACGGAGGGTTTTCTGTGCTGAAATCTGGTTACTGGGTCACATAACAGCAAACCAAAAAAAAAAAAAAACTTTCAAAGTATTTCAACTATACATACCTGTAAAGACATTTCATGTTTACTTTATCTTAAATAGCATTAAGATGACAAAAAACTGCATTTGCAACACATTTAACTTCCATTATGTGAAGCATTTCTAGATGAAAGACAAGAAATGTAAGGTGGGAAACAATATTATGTAAGGTGGGACCAAATTGTCAGAATTGATTGGACCATGAAAATAAAGCTATGATGTCATTGGTTAATATATTTTCCCCACCCTTGTGGTTTTGGCTGAGGTCATATTTACTGTCACTCAACAAAAATCCAGTCATTTCAATAGGAATCTGTGCAATTGGGAGTTTCGCTTGAGCGTGGTCATTGCAAAAATTTGCTACATTGGTTTGAACGTGACTTCTGTGTGAGTGGTGCTTCATACATTGCTAAACAATTAACAATAGACAATGGACCTTTTTTAGCCCACAAAACTTAGCTGAAATTTTGCTAATGTAACACCTTCTTAGAAGTAAAATCAATTTAGAAGCTAAATTTTGATGAAAAAAAATAAAAATACGAAAACAACTTTCTTTCAGAATAACATGCTTTGATGATTCCATTCCCAATAAATCCAGGAACATGAGTATAACAAAAAAGCAAATGGGGTTGATTTTGATTACATGCTGCCTAAAGTGCATCACTACATGGATGCGGCATCAAGTCTGAACGCTTGACATTAATTATTCCTCTTCTACACTCTTAAAAATAAAGGGTTTTTACATTTACGCATTTAGCAGATGCTTTATCCGAAGCGACATACATTGCATTCAAGTTGCAGTTTTTATATATATATTTTTTTTAATCAGCTCTTGCTTTCCCTGGAAATCGAACCCATGATCTTGGTGTTGCTAGCGCCATGCTCTACTATTTGAGCAACAGGAAAGCTTTTTATTGGCATTTATGGTTCCATGAAGAACTTTAACATTTATAGAATCTTTTAATTCCACAAAAGGTTCTTTCTAGTGGAAAAAGGTTCTTTAGAGAGTTTTAAAATGTTCTACACAATAAGAAAAATGTTTCTTTTAAGAACTGTTCACCGAAAGGTTCTTTGGGGAACCAAAAATGGTTCCTCTACGGCATTGCTGTGAAAAAAACTTTTTTGAACCTTTAATTTTAAGAGTGTACTACACCTGCCACATGTACACGTCTCCATAATGTGTTGATCTTGATATTTGCGTGAAGAACTACACTACTTCTTCTAGCTGATTATCTTGTATCTTCTTTAAAAGAGCCCAAGAGCCCACTGTTACTAGTTAAGAAAGAATCCACTGAAGTGATATGAAACAGTAATGTTATAAACAAACTGGAACTATTTCATACTTAACCAACAAGAAACCAATGCCAACCAATCAGAATGAAGAACTCATGCTAAACTATAATATCATTCAAACAAACAAGAACCAAAACCATACGAAATGAGAACGAGAATACCTCTATGTAAAAGCACACATATGTATGCGTAGCGTCTGTTTGCAGGTGAAGGCCGGTTAGCAGCTCTTCCCCCACATCCTCTTTATTAAACGCTATCAAACACGGTTTAAGCTGTCTAAAATTAGCCTCGGCGCTCAACAACTAATGACTGCCTTGCATCCATTATTAGTTCATTTTCTTCAGATCAATCACCAGCCGAGCATGCTTTTTTTAAAATGTCATCCTAAAACTTTTCACAATCAATTAAGCTGAAGATTAATGGGGACAATTTGCCAGGAACAAGTCCTTCCTTGAAAAGGCCACGCCTCGACAGACTTCCAGCCTGGTATTGGTGTTAATTATAAATTTCCGCTTTGCTGTCACACACTTAACCTGTCGTAAGGGAATAGCGCTGGCAGTCCGGGGACCGGCGAACCGCTATTTAAATATTCCTAATCCGCTTTTTTGGACACAGGTGACTGGTGTGAATTGCGCTTTTCGTTCTGTGTCATTAAAACGAATTTGAAAGGACATCAGTGCTGTAGCTAAGCATGGATAAAAAAGGCTTTTTTCTACTCTCCGAGGTGAAATAAGAAAATCACCCCCCTTGAGCTTTCCAGAAACACCGGTAGACTGAGGAAGTGTCATCCTTCATTTACCCACATGCTAAACAGCTCCGAGACGCCACATATGTCCTGAGACAACAGACCTGTAATCTCTAAGCACACACATTAGTACATCTGTGACGGATTTCATTCATCCAGGTCATTGCGGAACACCTGCTAGAATTTATTCATAAGCAACTAGATTTTGCTGTTCATCATATTAACTTACTTATGAATATTTACGAACAACAGATTACTAAATGTCTGACGTCAAAGACATCCAAGATGGGAAAATATAACATTTTATGCTTCCTTTAAGTTCTCCTTGGAGTGTAGTACAATGTACAAACATCGTAATTACGTTAAAATAACTTTTTAGGTCAGGATGTAATGGACAAATTGGGCAATTTTATATTTTTCCTCTCCTTTTCATTTCTCTCTTGTAAAAGTGCTAGTAAAACAAAATGAAGTGCATAGGATTCACATACAATACTGCCACAGAAAGTCTGGCAACTGTAATTGGTCATTTTTGGCAATTACTAAGTGGTCCACAAATCGCATAGAAAATAATTTGCACAGTTAACATTAACTCATTCATTTAATTGTAATTTTGACCGATAACAATTAGCTTTAGGTATGTTTTTTAATGAAACAAGCTTAACTTAGAAGTCAAGGCTCAAAGAAAATATACAAATATTAACATAATGATCATATTCCTTTATCTCAAAACATGAGTATTGAAGGCAGCGTGAATTTGGAAAAGGAAAAATACCACCACCCTTTTGAAAACAGTCATGCAAACCTGTGTCACCAAAAAAAAAAATAATTAAATGAAAAAATATATTTAAAAAAAAAAATCAGCTCAAAAAGACCTTGTGTCTCCTCTCCCAAAAAAAGTTAATAAATAAATTAAATTAAAATTTAATTTAAAAATCAGCTCATACAGACCTTTACTCTTTTGATTTCTAAATAGGATAAATAAAAATTAGAGCACATTTAGGATTGCAAGCTGTGAGCATTAAATAATTTCTGCATATCATAATATGCAATATGCGTATTATGATCTTCATACCCAGTGTTGATCTCAAGTTAGTCCCAACCCAAGAACATCAGGGTGTTTGGGATGAACAAAGACAGTTGAAACCATTGGAATCTCATCTTACCTGCAGGATGTGGCTGCCAAGGTGAGGCTCAAAGATCTCCGAGGCAACAGCGCCGGGGCTCCGCCTCCGCTGGGACCCGATAGCTGCGGAGAGAAGCACACAGCATGAGCGCACTGATGTTGACACGCGTACGCACGCACGCATGCTTACGCTTTAAATCCGAACCGACTTGGAAACGGAATCCGCCTGTGCGATTTTAAACAGATCCGGTAAACTGTTGAACAAACACTTCCGTCCCAATAATACTAAGCCCCCGGTACTGTAAATACACAGATGCAAATCAAAGCCTCGGAACGGCTCCCTTCTGCATATTCAGCCGGGCTCGGCGCTACAAAGCCCGCTGTTTATAGCAGGACTAATATCGCCACATCCATTGAGCTGCAAAGCACCCGGAGAACAGCGCCCTCAGGGCATTTTTTCCAAGTTTCCAACTTTAAAGTCGGCTCAGGCTCTGCTAAAAAATGGCCTGGGGTGATTTCAAACTTAACAGACCTTGTCCCACCAGAGCTCATTATAGAGAATTTTATAACAAAGTGCTCTGTACTTAATTTTCCAAGCCTAGCCAGGCGTTCGGGTAATGTTGCTGAATTAAGTGCAATTAATGATGTAATAAAGCACTGAACGGCCATTAAAGATTCTCAAGGACCAGCAGCAAACAACGCCTTGCCGTTCGGAGAGGGCGCAACGGGCACAGGAGGACGTCGTGCCCCAGGTGAGCAGCACGAGAAGGGCCGAGACACAAATGAGAGGCCTCTGTCCTTCAGAGAGCCTCAAGCTGGGTAAACACACTTTTCCCCTCCGGTAATGCTTTCAGCGGTAAGCACTGTGTCCGCCCCGGAGGAACGTTCGTGCCACAACATGAGCGGGAAGGGCAGCGGCAGCTGGAGGAGAGAGAGAGAGCGAGAGAGAGAGAGAGAGACAGAGAGAGATCGGGCTCTCAGCTCTGTCCCCGGAGTCCCGGGGTCAGTAGCCGCCACTGTGGGTGGAAACACAAACAGTCCCGAGCCAGTGGGACTCGGACATGGTGGCTCGCAGCACACAGCAGAGGGAGCTCTCACACTCTGAGGATCGCACAGAAAACATGCACACATACCTGCACATCAAACACAGGGTGACACGCATTCATGCACGTGTAGTCAGCGCAACCTTAATAAAACGATAGAGCTTTTGGGACAAACAGAAGTCGAGTTTGGTTCAAAAAGATCTGGCAACATAAACGGGTACAAAATTGATACTCGGCAAAAAAAACAAACAAATGTGAATAAAACCTGAAATCGACAAGTAAATAAAATTAACCTACAGTAGGAACTTTAACATAATAGATGGTAAAATATTGAATTGTAAGCAAACATTTACTTTGAGTTTTTTCCCAATAAATAAAAGAAAACAAGTCCCACACAATACAGTAAATACATTGTAAAATATACTAAAACAAAATAAAATAAAATATAAAATTAAATTAAATTAAAAAAGAAAATAAGTCTCACACAATACAGTAAAGACATTGTAAAAAACTTCATTTTTTTATAAATATAAAATTAAATTTAACTTAAAAGAAAAGAAACAAGTCCAGCACAATACAGTAAAGACACCGTAAAATAAACAAGAACAAAATAAATACAAATAAACTAATACATAAAAACAATAATTTAATTAAAAAAGAAAGATGTCCCACACAATACAGTAAAAACGCTGCAAAATCTAAAGTAAAAAATACGTTAAAAAGATGAAAATAAATTGAATAAAATGCAACCTGATTTGAACCGAATGTACACACTGTAAAAATGACTGTGATTTTAATGGTAAAAAACTGTGAAAATGCTACAGTAAAAACCTGTTAAATGGTTAACGGTAAGTTCCTCTACTACTGTATATACGGTGAAAAACTGTAATAGACATTTCAGACAATTTTACGGTGGAAGTGAAAAAGACTGTATAATTTACAGGGAAAAACCATAAATTGACGTTCCCAGAATTCCCTGCGTTGAATTTCAAATTTGATGTTTTTTTCTTTGAAATAACTGTTTCTTCTTAGTTTTTTCTTATCAGTTATGTTTATTAGGGTTGTATGTTACATATATGTTGTATGTTAGTTTTTAATTGTAAATTTAAGTTAAATCCGTAAACCCTTAAATGTTGCTACCATATTATTTACGGTAAAATTCTGGCAACCACAGCTGCCGGTATTTTACCATAAATTTTACAGATTTTTTTTTTTTTACAGTGCACAGCATATACGTACTGTAATGTGCTCTAGCAGACATCTGAACCCAAACACCAGCAGTCCAAGTAAGTCAATGAAGAATATACCAAAGTTAAGAGGTCACTTGACCAGCTTCAAATTACCCTCCTCTTTGTACTTAAAGATGACATCTCCAGACAACAGCTCTCATCACACAAGGATCCTCGCTTAAGACCACCGCATGGAAATCAGCCACACGTCCTCCAAATTCCTTGACCTTGAGGAGCTTTTCAAACTATAAACTCTGCGGTTAATACTTCATAATGAAAAATGTGAACACGTTGAACCGCAAATGAGCTTATCGAAACAAAGTGCAACCAAGTGGGTTGAGTCTTAAAGCCTAATCCGTCATATCTTGAGACAAACGCATCTCACAGCTTCAATGCACCTATTAAGACAAACATCTTGCATTTGCTGCAATGACATAAAAGCCAATGCAGACAGATTCATGAAAGAGTGATTTTAAGATGTTTACAGACAGCTAAAAGCAGGAAGTGCATTGAAAATAGCAAATAAAGGCATCTTAAACGATTCTCATGTCCCCTACATGGTTTAAGCAATACTGTCCAACGACAAGACTATGCGACTGTGTCTCCATCCCTCTGCACGGCCGCCCGAGCAGCCAGAGAGATGAATATAATTGCATATTGATCTCAGGAATTATGCTCTATTAATCTGCTTCATTTTGCTTGTGACGCAAATGATATATGAATAAAGAGCTCGCGGGAGCACAGAGGCAACACAATGTCTGTCCTGCCATGATTCTCCATAATACATCTCCTCCAGTTTAGCTCCCTGCCACGCCAGATTGAGCACATACAAATATATTACGCCGGAAACGCGAGCAAATACATCACTGCTGCCCTAATAAGTCCCGCACAATACAGTAACAGCGCTGCAGAATATATAGGATTGGTGTATTGAGAACTGGTATATTGTCAAAGACATAGAGGCTGATGTTATTTCATTCAGAGTATCGCAATGCCAAAAACGCAATATTCCAAAGTCCTTGATGCCACTTCGTGAACATGCAAATGGACAGTCTGCGTCTGATATAGACTAATGGCATTTTATTATGAGACGATATTGTTTCCATTTGACTCTTTCAATATGTAACGCTACTCTTCAATACCTGCAAACAGCATTTGGTGCAAGACCGCAATAAATGCAATTTGTTACTCGCCACAGTGGCAATTTCAAATCGCTATTAGAAAGTCAATTTAACTTTCACTTTTATAAGTCAACATTATTGCTATTGTTAATTTATTTCTCATTGAATGTGAAATTGGCAGCAAGGCATCAGACTGTCATTTTAAATCTGCAATAATTTCTCGTGAAGCTTAGACCTCTTATTCCCTAGTCCTGGATTATTGGAGCTAAATGGCGGTCCCTGGCTTCACCAAAGGCTCAGGGGCAGGTACTGTTACACAAATTGCCAATTCAATTAACGGAGTGTAGACGCTCAACTGGCAGCTGGCACGCAGGATGGCTATTTTGGCAAGTGTCAGGCCTAATTCATCAAGCTGTCAATGCTCTCGCGGTCGGAAGCCGCGGACAACGTCAAAGCCGTGGACGGCACAATGGGAAGTCGCATAATCCGACGAAACTCATGTGTTAAGGAATGCTAGCCGGACACACAGAGTCTGCGGAGATCAGACGAGGCTTTCAGGATCTAACCGGGACTGTGAATGTGTTTTCAAGGAACTAGGGAATATCATTCAAAATAGTCACAAAAAAGGTTCAGTTCAGAAAATAAATCTATCCCTCGACAGACTTCTTTTTGTACAGGCAATGTCTAATGTTAAACTAACTTAATTCACATGCGAAGAGGTTAGCCAATCATAACAGCCATAAAAAATCTTTTGCATCTATAATTTTTAGATTCACAGTAGAAAAAAAAATAGCATGTTTACTTATGAAAGAGAGGGTGGAAAATATTCACATAAAACTCAATTAAGAGTGTTAGGTTTGTGCTTAAACCCTGACTATCATTAAAAGTAAACTTTAAAATTGAAAATAAAAAAAAATTATTTTTCACTTAATTGACCATTCAAAATAAAAAAGATTTTTACTTGCATAAACAGATGCATTTCCAGTTAAAAAAGATATTAAAGTATTATAAGCTGTTTTTAGACTTTTTTTTTTATTCATATTTTAATTTAAATAATAAAATTAAAATAGAAATAATTTCTACTATATTTACATATACATTAAAGGTGTTTTCAGACTTATATTTACCTATAACATTAAAAGTGGACTTTAAAATTTAAATAAATAAATAAATATACATAGGATATGTATATTTTAAAGTTAAAAATAATTCACAGCCTTTTTTTACTTTTAGAAGCGAATACATTTCCAGTTGATTAAAGGTATTAAGACATTTATTAAGATTTTATATGAAGGGTTTTTGCAGATTTATAGTTGGTTTGTTTTGTTCCAAAAAAGGGACTAAATTATTATAATGTTGAATCAGAGGTGGTCTCAGGTTTGTTTTTGTTGTGGATCCGAGTGTGACTGTCATGTTCATGTATGCCTAAAAACAAAACTGAATCAAATGCTCCAAATGAAAACAAGGGAAAAAAAGAAAAGAAAAGGGGGGGGGGGGAAAGTAGGATAGTACTCCTTTTTATCTTTTGCAAATTAATTTGTTCTTGAAATGTAACATTACATACAGTGCCAGAATGGAGAGTTTGCAGGAGAGAAAATAAATAAGCAAAAGGGATTCATAATGTCAGTTGAAAAGAAAAGTCTGCTGAGAGGTGGAGTAAGTTATTACATGCTAAAGAAAGATGAAAACAAACATTTACTTTCAAATGAATCATGCATAGCCAAAACCAGGAGACTACATGGGGTCATTTCTGATTTCATGGTGATTTTAAATTACATTTCTAATTACATTGATTTAAACTGAACAATGTCAGATTTCTCCCATCTTTCACCTTTGCTTCAACGTCTGCTCTCATTAGACAGGAGTGAGTCCCGTCACGCCGTAATTGATAAAGCTCAAGGTGATCTCCGATCAAGACTGAACGGCCCATCATGCACACACACCACAACATCTCGTGCACTTGTGTAGTTGCATGGAAAAGCGCTGCGAGTTAATGAAATGATGAGACCGAACAGAACACAGCATGTCATTAGCTTATTCAGAAAATTACAGACTCTTCTTGTTTCATTGTTCGGTCGTCTTTGAACGCAGCAAACGTCCCTCAAAGAGGAGGGCGGAAACCCAAACCTGCATTTCAGAGAGAAACTCTTCATCGCAAAAGAGCCACGCTGATATTCACGAGATTATAAACCAATACCACAATACTGAGAAATCAGGGCAAATGGAAATTAGAGTTCAACGTTTCACTGAATCCAAACCCTTCATCAAAGTCTCCATTAGGGGAATTCAATTACACTTCCAAGAGCTCAAATGTCTACATTTTCTTTTCAGAAAAGGTCCTGAAAATCAAAACTTCAACTGTTTCAGGAACCAAACGGTCATGTGGCCATAAAATGAAATAAACATTGTGCATTTCAGGCATATTCATCATAAATGTGCCAAATAATATGCCAAAATAGGGTTACTGTATATAATATAATTGTACTGAATTCACACAGATACATGCACAGAATACACAACAACTTGTTGATATAATACATAAAAAACTGTTTGAATTCTTAAATGGGCTGCACTTTTTTAATATGTCAAAACACTGTATGTATTGATCTACAGTTTCTAAACAATTCAACAGTAATAATCTATATTTTCTTACATTTCTAACTGTAAGGCAAATCTCCCGTTGGTTTTCCTTCCCACCCGGTGTCCTTTAATCCATAATCTGCCTCTAATGTTTTCACAGGCCAAATGTCATTAAATAATTTACTGTAGTTGGGATAATGACAGGGCCAGATCGCTCTCCTCGCGCAGGCCTCTGAATAAGTGATGCCCGTGAAGATGGAGGTTGAAACATTTGTTTTAATTAGTTTCTTTTAACGTCTTTGACTGGTTTAAGTTTTCATGATGATGTGTTCAATAATCCATGCTCATCTTTTCTCCTCATTTATATCATCAAAATTTAAGCCGCTTCATTCTGCGCTAATGACGCCTCGCTCATCCGCTCTCTCTCTCTGTAGCTCTGCTCCAAAACCTGCCCATCGTAGACAATTTTTAAAAGACCCTATGAAATCAAAAATGGGTTTTGTGGCTTTTAATCCATGTCTGTTAATGATTAATGTCTTGCACAACTTCCTGTTCAAATAGGAAATAAGCCAACACACAAAAAAAGCAAATTTCTCATTAATGGATTTCATGGAATCCCATGTCTATATAGAGTACAGTGCTGGGTAGATTACTTACAAATTGTAGTCCATTACTGATTACAAATTACATGACGAAAATTGTGACATAATCTGGATTATACATATTAGGTAATGTAGTCTGACTACTTTTTGATTACTTTCAAATTACTTTTGACCTAACTCGTTTATCACAGAGGCTTGAATAGGATTATTCTGTACCATACTGATTATAAAAAAAGAGAGAAAGAAAATGTATTTCATTCTTTGTTACCAATATCATGATCAAACATTATTTAGGGTTTCCCAAACTGGGCTTCATGAAAAAAACTGGAGGTTGTTGATGAAAAACTGATAATTAATGATAATAATTAATGTCAATATGACCAATGTGACCACCAACATCAGAAAACCATGAACACGCAAATATGCTGTTAAACTGTTGAAATCTCAAGGGGACTTTAAGTAAATATTTTAGGTGACTGGGGTTTGGCTCACAAAAAAAGCTTGGGAATCTCAACATTTTATGAACGAACATTAATAAACATGAAAACATGACATTACATAGCCAAAGTCTTCCGGGTTTGATTGTCCAGACATCCGATATTAATAAATTACTGGAGGTCACTGGATGTGTCATCTATTAGTCTTATGCATGATTATTAGTCTCATGTAAGTAGTAGGTTATTTAGTAAGGAAAACTAAAAAAAAAAAAAAAAAAAAAATAAAAAAAAAGAAGAAAAAAAAAGAAAAAAATATAAAAAAAAAAAGAAAAAAAAAAGAACTGGGGTGAATCAATAAATTATGTATAATTTACTGCATGTAATCCATGTAATCCATAAAAAGTAACTGTAATCTGATGATGAGCATTTTAAGACGTAATATAATCTAACTACTTAATTTTTGGAATCTTATAATCTAATAAATTAGAACACACACACATACATATATATATATATATATATATATATATATATATATATATATATATATAGAGCATATGTACGTATAATAATAAGTATGATAAAATTCAGTATTGTTCTGACACTATAGTTCAGGTGATCTACAACTCAAAATCTGTCATAGCAATTACGCTGTTGCTTTCATGCAGAAATATGTATTTATGTGCACCATAATTAGCTCTGCAACAGGAAGCTATTCGATCGATGCATTACAGAGTAAGTGTGCATCCAAAGCTCCCAAACCTGTTCACTAGTCTGTATGTGCTCAGCCTCAGTGTGGCTGGTATTATCTCTGCGCCTAAAACACACGTACAGTGCGAACGCACACGGCACAAGTGGAAATCTCCAGCTCAGTTGCTACGGAGATGTTAGATTACACCTTGAAGAGGTGCTCAGTGAGGAATAATTGTCTATGGAAAGCTTGTAGAGGCTCTGAAGTCCCCGCTGAAGTGATTTGGTATTTTATCATTGTGCTATTTCCTCTCATCACGAGCAGAAACAACTGTGTCAGATGCGGAGATAAGAGGGCCGGGGGAGCGCGGGACACAAGCTCTCCAGCTGACAAGCACTGTCCACTCACGATCCATATCAAAACCGACAGAGAGCCAGAGAAAGAGAGCGTCATCATTCTCACAGCTCGCATTATCCTCAAAGCAGAGCCATTTCAAGAACAAAACCCATTCATTTCCACCGCTGCGGCAAAAAAAAAAAAAAAAAAACCGACGGTAGTCAAACACAGTGAACGTACACCTGCTGTTTTAACTGGAAAAACTTGAGAAAGCTGAATGGTGGAGCTGGTCATTTGACAGTGACTAAAGATAATGGTGAAAGACAAGGCAGAAACCATGCTGTGATTATAAAGCCTGTCGCCTGTCAATGCTTTTCTGTCAAGTCATTCACAAACATTCCTGCGGAAAAACCAACTTAAATCACTGAAAAGTGGCCAAAACTAATGGACCAGCCTGACCAGGCTTGGAGTCCAAATGGTTTTCATTAAACAAATTAATTGCATATATGTGACCCTGGACCACAAAACCAGTCTTAAGTCGCTGGGGTATATTTGTAGCAATAGCCAAAAATACATTGTATGGGTCAAAATTATCAATTTTTCTTTTATGCCAAAACTCATTAGGATATTGAGTAAAGATCATGTTCCATGAAGATATTTTGTAAATTTCCTATCATAAATACGTGAAAACTTAATTTCTGATTAGTAATATACATTTTTAAGAACTTCATTTGGAGAAATTTAAAGCTGATTTTCTCAATATTTTGATTTTTTTGCACCCTCAGATTCCAGATTTTCAAATAGTTTTATCTCAGCCAAATATTGTCCTATCCTAATAAACCATACATCAATGGAAAGCTTATTTATTCAGCTTTCAGATGATGTATGAATCTCAATTTCAAAAAAATGACCCTTATGACTGGTTTTGTGGTCCAGGGCCACATTTGATTTTTTTTTTTTTTTTAAGTACACTGACTTTTCCTGCTTATAAATTATCATACAAAGACAACATCAAAATTGACAATTTATTTCTTAATGCTCTTACTGTGAATGAAAAAAAAAAGCTTTTCATAATCATCCATCAAACTGTAGTAACTTTTTCCACCTCTAAAACTACTTTCCTTTTTTTCTAGTGTAATCAAGGCCACATGGGTGGAGAAAAATAATTAGAGCTGTCAATCAATGAAAAGTATTAAAAAAATTAATTACATGACAGGCTGAATAATTAATCAAATTAATTGCACATATGAATATTTGCTGAGAAAAGACCCTAAATGAAGATAATTCTATGACACTTTATTTTTTTTACTTTTTATTTTTAAATCATATTGAAATCAGTATTTTTTCATTTTTTAATAATTAAAAAAAATATATTTCATTAATCATGAAAAAATAATTCAATTAATAACAGCTTTAAAATGACATTAACCAGTAACATCAATTCAATCAATTCCTTTTTGTCTTGAACATGAAACGACACCCACATTTCTTCTTCTTCAGTGTAAAGAATCACGCACCAGGTCAGTTTGATTTCATGTAGACTTTAAGTCAAGGATGCTGTGCTATTCTCTCGTTCTCACGAGAGGCCGATGGTTTATTCCGACACCTCCGAAATGCGTATGGATCTTAGATCCTGAGAGTCCCGGTTGCTAAATGCAGCTATCGATAGTTTGCTCTGAGGAGGAAAGGCAAAGGAGGATGAGATATTGACATTGACCAGCCCAAGCAAGGTCAAGTTCAGGGGGCACCGCAACTGAATCAATACCACGGGATGAGCAAAAGAAAATAATGGGAGGAAAAAAAGCCTCATCTAATTTGGAAATGCATTCATTATGGCAAACCGCATTAAAGCACAAGGCAGACTGCCTGAGCTGCCCTCCAGTGCAGTCATACAGACAAACAATCCATTACCAAAGTGCAGCAGCAGGCTTCTGTTCAGAAACCCAACCGAACCCGGCCAGGCCTGCAGGACGCGTGCTGCGGGACAGCGGCGAACTGGACTCGATTCAGATGGCTTTCAGACTTGAGAAGTGTAGGAAAAAATAACAAAACTCCAACGTTTCTTAGTGTTTTCCTGCAAAACGAAGCATCCTGATTGGTGGATTTCCGTAGGTTTGCTGAAGAAGCCCCAGAAATCCTGAAGCACTTGGTCAGCACTTGACTATTAACTTTGCTTACACTGTTTAATAATTCACACGCTGATGAGGCCAAGGGAGAAATTCTCAGCATGGACGATCTAGTCAAACGGAATACAATATTAAGACATTAACACAAGCGCTACAGAAAATAAAACAACTTGCCAAGTGAAGGACCAGACTTTTCCACTTTCCTCTAGTTTTCTTTGTACTGAAACACATAACGGCGGATGTCATGGTTGAGGTGTGTTCTGTGAGGGGCTGAAGGAACATCAAGGCCGCTCTATGTACCATGAAGTCTGTGTTTTCCAGACATTTTCCTCTCACAGCTCACTTAAGCATTACATGCGTCTAACAGACACGACACTAAAACTGCCGCCTCACACCGTCTCACCGCACACACATCAAAACGTGTGCTGAAACGCCGCCATGTTGTCCTCCACAGATGTCCTTGACTTCAATACATCCATAAGACAGTTAAGATGATTCTGTGTGAATTTGCAGCCATTACAATGACAATTAATATCTCAATAGTTTCTCCTAGACTGAAGAGTAACTGACTTTTGCTTAAATCTTCTGCTTCTAAATTATTTCTCCTAAGAAAAAGTTTCTAGTAATCTCACATGCATCTCCTGTAGAGTTCTCTAGTATATTATATTATATACTAATATAATACTAATTATATATATTTGTAATATTCCTGTGATGGAAAAGCAGCAGCCATTAATTATTTTTAGAACAATCAAAAAGAACAGTAGTTGGAACATTGTAACTCACTAAAATCACTTTAAATCCATTTAATTTCTTAACAATCTGATAAAGTTCTTTTCAGTTGTCATTTCTTCTGATAATTTAAAACATATATATTTTAATGTTTAATGTTAATATATACATAAGAATAAAAAAGTATAATAATATGTAATATTACATATACATAAAAGTATTAGTACAAAAATTAATAAAAATAATTAATAAAAAACAAAAATCTTCTCTCTCTCTCTCTCTCTCTCTATATATATATATATTTTTTTTTCATGTGATTTCAGCTGAAATTGTATTGACCCAAACAATTATTTTATATCTATATTCATCTAAGTGGGAAACATATTTGATGTGGGTTATACTTCAATAAAACATAAATAATAACTCCATTAAATTTGCTAAGCTATGAACAATCAACACCAGAGCGCATAAAAAAAAAAAAAAATCAAAGGACAGAAAGGAATTGGCAGTGTAAGAAGAGAGTATAGACTGGACAGATCGGCCCTACAGCAGAATGATGCCTGAAAAGGGTGGAAAATCACTGTGTGCAATCAACAGAGGGTGAGCAGACATGAAACTCAGGCGTCACGCTATTGAATCTATAACATAGATGATTACAGACACATTCACACAGACTGCACAGAACACCTGTAATGCCACAGCAACTGGAGTAGTTGTGGAAACAGACCGGCAGACGAGAGAGAGAGAGAGAGAGAGAGAGAGAGAGGTGTAGAGGTGGAAGACTGTACATGAGCCGCAGCGCTCAGACATTGAAAGGCTGATGTTTCAGGCTGCCAAACAACATAATGAGTCGTTGAGGCAGAAAAATATTAGCACCAGGGGAATATCTGAAACGTCTCTGGGAGAGAGTAATTAGGAGCTAACCCACAATGACATGATCCAGTGAGGAGAAGAGAAAGAGAGAAGGAGGGAGAAAGAGAGAGGTCCTGTATCTGAGCCCCGGATTACAGTGATGAACAGCGCTTTGTCATGACGCTCACATGGAGGCTTACAAGCTCATTCAGGATGAATCAAACTGACCCAAACAGCCCAGCCCAGCCCGACAGACAGACAGACAGACAGACAGACAGACAAATAGATGCAAGATTACTTCTGAGGTAAACTCATCTTGTTTAAAATTATGTTTAGACATTTCTACTGGAAAACAAGATCAAGGTACCAAAAGTAAGAACAGGATTTTTGCTGAGCAAGACCATTATAAAACAGCCTTTTCATTTTGAGTTAATGTGTATCTTTTTGCTCTGTTGCTTTGTTCCAAAACCTAGCGAGCTGGCCTCTGTTTACTGCCTTCATAGGCAATTGCCTTCTAAGACAGCATCCTAACTGAAATGGAACCTCAAAAGTGACTGATCTGGAACACTACATAGACAACAACTCTGCACACACAACACAAATATACAGCCTCTTATGTGAAGCTTACTTCTACTAACAATGAATTCCAATAGAGTTTTCCATTAGCATGGCGCTAAGCTAATCACAATCCTCTACAGAAAACACAAAAACAGCAATTTCTGGTAAAACAGTCAAATTTCCAATTTGATTTTAATTATTGTTCATCAATATTCTTGTATACTGAATGAATATAAGTATATTTACAATAAATATACTGTTCTTATCTTTTACACAACATTTAGCAAAGCAAAAGCTATGTGATTAAGACGTCAAATTTGGTGAAAAGATGAAATCTTACACAAAGAAAAAAGGTACAAAAGCTGTCAGTGGGGTGGTACTTTTTCAAAAGCTTCATCTTTAGACCTAAAGGGTGCACATTAATACCTACAGGGTGTGTATTAGTACCCAAAGGGTGCATACTGTATTAGTACCTAAAAGGCACATATTAGTACCTAAAGAGTGCATATAGTACCTTAAAGGTACATATTAGTACACAAAGGGTGCATATTATTACTTAAAGGGTGCATATTTGCACCTAAAGGGTGTGTATTAGTACCTAAGGAGTGCACATTAGTATATAAAGGGTGTGTATTAGTACCAAAGGGGTGCATATTAGTATATAAAGGGTGTGTATTAGGACCTAA
The DNA here is from genome assembly GCA_021397915.2 of Tor tambroides. Classification (NCBI taxonomy): domain Eukaryota; kingdom Metazoa; phylum Chordata; class Actinopteri; order Cypriniformes; family Cyprinidae; genus Tor; species Tor tambroides. The sequence goes on from JAFVLL020015165.1 coordinate 25,625, forward strand.
AAGATACATATTAATACCTAAAGGGTGCGTATCAGTATCCAAAGGGTATGTATTAATACCTAAAAGGTAGATATTAGTGTCTAAAGGGTGTGTATTAGTACCTAAAGGGTGTGTATTAGTATCTAAAGAATACATATTAATACCTAAAGGGTGTGTATTAGTACCTAAAGGGTGTGTATTAGTATCTAAAGAATACATATTAATACCTAAAGGGTGTGTATTAGTGTCTAAAGAGTGTGTATTAGTACCTAAAGGGTGCGTATTAGTACCTAAAGGGTGTGTATTAGTATCTAAAGAATACATATTAATACCTAAAGGGTGTGTATTAGTACCTAAAGGGTGCGTATTAGTACCTAAAGGGTGTGTATTAGTATCTAAAGAATACATATTAATACCTAAGGGTGTGTATTAGTATCTAAAGGGTGTGTATTAGTACCTAAAGTGTGCGTATTAGTAATGGGTGTGTATTAGTACCTAAAGAATACATATTAATACCGAAAGAGTGCGTATTAGTACCTAAAGGGTGAATATAATACTTTAAATATACATATTAGTACCTAAATGGTGCTTATTAGTAACTAAAATGTATGTATTAGTAAAGGATGCATATAGTACCTTAAAGGTACATAATAGTACCTGAAGGGTGCATATAGTAACTAAAGGGTACATACAGTATAAGTATCTAAAGAGTGCATATTAGTAACTAAAGGATGCATATTAGCCTACTGTACAGGCTACTGTAAAAGTGTGCTTGTAATACTCAGATGCTGTCTAGTTAGGCAGCTCACTAGGTTTCGGAACAGCGCATGTATGTGGACAGCATCTGTACCTGTGGAAGGACTAGCAGAGTAAAAGAGCAGCAATAAAAGTGAGCGGCAGTCAAAGGGGCCGGTATTTGTGTTCATGTCCAGGTAGACAAAGAGCACGTCAGGTGCACCTCTGGGATAGTACCTGCACGTAAAAATTAATGAACTCTGCGCTCCTCGCAGCACTGCTTCACCAAATTGCATTTTCAGCCTCACAACTCCAGGACATGCTGGGTGGTTTGATGCTTTCCCAGCTATCCATCTTTCTGCAGAGCCAATTTTCATTTAAACCTAATTAGGGGCCTGAAATGAACATTA
>JAFVLL020015166.1:0-15433 GCA_021397915.2 Tor tambroides
TATATTTTAAAATGTAATTTATTTCTGTGATTTCAAAGCTGAATTTTCAGCATCATTACTCCAGTCACATGATCCTTCAGAAATCATTCTAATATGCTGATTTGCTGCTCAAAAACATTTATTATTATTATTATTATTATTATTATTATTATTATGATGTTGAAAACAGCTGAGTAGAATTTTTTCAGGTTTCTTTGATGAATAGAAAGTTCAGAAGAACAGCATTTATCTGAAATAGAAATCTTTTGTAACATTATAAATGTCTTTATCATCACTTTTGATCAATTTAAACCATCCTTGCTAAATAAAAGTATTCATTTCTATAATTTCTTTCCCCAGTACTCCAAGCTTTTGAATGGTGTAGTGTATAATGTTACAAAAGCTTTTTATTTCAGATAAATGCTGATCTTTGGATCTTTATATTCATCAAAGAATCCTGAAAAAAATGTACTCAACTGTTTTAAATATTGATAATAATAATAATAATAATAAATGTTTTTTGAGCAGCAAATCAGAATTACTAAAACTTTTTAGAAATGATAAACTCAATATAGAAATATAAAAATCTAATAAAAATGACAAAAACAAAAAATATATATCCATATAGACATAAAAAACTAAAAACTAAACTTAATAAAAATGACAAAAACACAAAACAAAATTACTAAAACTTTTTAGAAATGATAAACTCAATATAGAAATGACAAAAACAAAATATATATATTATATATAGCACATTTTGCGAATCATTTGATTCAGAACGGGAAATGCTCTTAATTCAAAGGGAAAACAAATGTTTTGGCAGATATTTGTTATTTGTCTTGTTTTAAGCATGAACTCATTTCATTTTGATACATTTTTCTGAAAACTAGAAATAATATCTTTTGTAATTTTGCTTAAGTAAATCTATTTTGATTTTTAAAAAAGTTTAGAAATCTATTGGAGAAGACGAGACAAAAATACTGAGTAAGAAAAACCATTTAAATTAACTAAATTTTGATTCAGTGCAGTTTAATAACTGTCAGTGTTCATCAATTATAAAACTGTAAATAGTGTCTACATTGAGCTCAAATCTGGTTTTCATCCAAATGAATAAAAGGAACCAATTAATGCAGAAACTTCAGGAATAAAGGAGCTCAAAGAGGAATAAAACCTTCATTTATCTGTCCTTCAGCTCATAGACAGCTATTCAGAGTAACTGAGTCTTTATAAACCGTTCTATTATAAGCATAAGAAAGTATACAGCAGAGACAAGTGTGCATTGAAATCAAGCTTTATTTAGTGCTGGTAACCTCTGGTTGTTTCTCAGGAGGCCTGGTTAACTCAGCTAGTTTAGCAGGTCATGGTTTAGTGGAGGTCGATCTCCTTCAGGCGATGGTTGTGTGCGTCTCTACAGTACGAGACACAGACGTGCTTCTCTCTTCTGTCACCGCTTGGGAAAACAAGACATCAGATTAAATAAAACCAAGATTTTCTATGAAATAAGGCTGGGATGCTCTACACGACTTTGGCCCTGATTTACAGTCAACACAACTCGGTCTGGGAATTGTCTTTGAGTTAACAGATTTCAGAAAATCACAATCTTTTAGCTTCAGACTCTGATTCCGTCCAGTCAGTGGAGATTATATAAGTTTGATATTTTGAAGTGACTTTAAATACATTGTTTCCATTTGTCATGCATCTCCTAGCAACAAAGCATTTCTGTGCATTTATGAGTTAAGATGAGGTTGTAATGATGTACCTTTTCTACAAAATATTTTCTGCAATAATTTTTTTTTACTCTACATCTACAAAATGATTAAAGACTGCAAATTGATTGCTTTTTTTATTTTATTTGTTGTCTTTTGTTCAATTTCTGAAATTGAACTGGCATATATTGTCATTTTTGTACAAGCAGTTTAGCTAGTTTTATTGTAAATAAGATAAAAAAATAAAAAAGGTAATTGCATCTTTTTTCCTAAAAATTGCGAGTTTACATTTTTTCAGAATTGTGATATATAAACTCGCACATCTGAAAAAAAAAGTCTGAATTGCAAGTATATATATCCCGCAATTCTGGCTTTTTATCTCACAGTTCTGACTTTATAACTGGCAACTGTGAGTTTATAAAAAAAAAAAAGTCTCAATGACCTTTTTTAAATGTTTTATTCAGTGGCGGAAACAGGCTTCCATAGATGTGGCATCTATTGCATCCAGCTTTTTTCACACTGAAGAAACTTCTCGCTCGTTCTCGAGTTTCTTGCTCATATTTACAACATTGTGGTGAAATCCATGTGCGTTTGATTCCTCAATACAATCTTTCTGACATGAACGTCTTGAAAGTCTGGTCGTGTGTGATGCTCATTCAAGGCTGGTGCCTAGTTTTTCTTTTCTAAATTTACGAAGTCGGCAAGACACCAAGGCCCGGTTTCACAGACAGGGCTTAGACTTTCATATTAGTCTAGGACTAGGCTTAAGCCTTGTCTGTGAAACCGGGGGCAAGTCATGTAGTTCCAGCCACTGACTACAGCACTGGTTTATTTTGGTAAGCTTTACCTGCGGCGGAGATCCCGAGCCGCTTCTCCTCTCCTTCCAGCAGCTTCCTGTAGGTGGCGATCTCCGCGTCCAGCTTCAGCTTGATATGGAGCAGCTCCTGGTAATCGGCCATGTATTTTCCCATCTCTATCTTGGTCTCGCAGAGCTGGCTCTCCAGCTGGACGATGATGTCCTCCAGACCGGCCGCCTTGTCCAGGTGCGCCGCCTCCATGTCCTCCAGCTGCTGCTCCAGAGCCGCGTTCCTCGCTCTCAGACCGTCGATCTGGTTCTGCAGGTCCGTCACCTGGTCAGGCATATGACGGCATCACATTTTCATGTTGCAGTTAATTGCTCATGCTTTTATCACGGTATTATCACGATACTGAAATGTAGTTGTAAAAGTGTTGTCATAATACAGTATAACACGTATAACTTTTTTCTTAGAACAAAAGGACTGAACATTTCAATACAATAAAGCAATACACAAAGAATGTCTAAAGTGAAAAATAATTATAAAGACCTATAGGTAACACTTTACAATAGTTAATGCATTAACATTAACAATAACTACATTTGCTACAAAAGTTCCCAGGTTAAAAAAGTGCTCTATTTTCATGCACTAATTTGGTACTTAATATACTAAAATGATTCTTTAGTACTTCTTAAGATAAACTTTAGATCATCTAAGTGACTCAACTGTGCTGTTTTGGGACACCATGAATAAAATGAGCGTTTAACATACTATCTGTATTTAAAAAATGTAATGATGGTCACCACTTGTAGTACACTTGAGTATACTAGTAGTGTATAGTGGTAACTAAATACATTTTTATAATACAGAGGTAGTATGTTAAAAGCACATTTTAGTTCATATTCATGGTGTCTCAAAATAGCACAGTTGAGTACACTTAGATGATCTTAAGTTTATTATAATAAGTACTAAAGAATCATTTTTAGTATGTTAAGTACAAAATTAGTGCGTGAAAATAGAGCACTTTAAGAACATTATGGAAGTGCACTTTTTTCATCTGGGTTATTAATCTTTGTAAAAAAACAGAAAACAACAACTTAGTTCATGTTAGCTCTGGTTCATTAAATAACACAGCTGCAACTTATGATTTTAACATGTTATTAAATATTGAAATTACCTAAGATTGTTTAGAAGAGTTTCTAATCAGCAGTTTATGTTAACTAATGAATTATCTAATGTTAACTAATGAAGCCTTAATGTAAAGTGTGACTGAACAAAAAAATTAAACATTTTCAAACAATATCTAGGGCACATTGTAGTCCAGATTAAAATGTAAAAATTAATAAATAACCTATTAAGTATTTGGGGCTGTGATGAACACTATTGCAAATACAAAAATCTGAATGGCTATTTAAATGTGTTTCAGAAACAGAAAGTAGCGCAGCTGCTTTGTTTACTGCATTTCTGCTGCTCCGTCAGCGCCATCTGCTGTCAGAGAGTGCATCTGAATCATTTGTAATAATTAGGTATTTTGAAGTGCCTGCGATAACAATATGGTTCATGTCACCTGGTTGTGGAAGGTGCTGATCTCCTCCTTCATGCTCTTCATCTGGTCCTCGTGTTTGCCGGCCTGCTCCTTCAGAGTGTCGAATTTGCCCTTGTACCATTTCTCCGCTTCTTGGACGTTGCGAGCGGCCACCGCTTCGATTTCGGCACGCATGTTCCGCAGGTAAGCGGCCAGATCGGGTCTGTCCGAGTCCAGCTCCACAGTCACCTTGGACTCCTCGATCTGCTTCAGGAGGTCAGCCACTTCTTCATCATGAAGCTTCTTGAGGAACTCGATCTCGGCCACCAGCTGCTCGATGCGCTTCTCCAGATCGGCCTTCTGGAGCGTGGCGTTGTCCACATCTTGACGGAACTCGCGGAGAATCATTTCAGCCTCCTCTGTGGAGTCAAGAGTCAGTTTGTGTAAAAATGGTGTTCGTGTAATGTTACGTAAAGAGAATGCATTCGTTTTAGTCATGCAATAAAGCAATAAGCCCCGTGAAGCTGTGGTTTACAGTGAATTTATAACAGCTAAGGGGCGTTGTTAAAATGCCCTAAAACCCCCTTAAATTCACTGTAAACCATGGCTTTATTGCTGTTATAAAACGGTTATTCCATATATGTAGCAAGGTTTCACAAAATAATACAAAGAAAATAAAATGTAACGATATTAATATAAACAGTATTCTTCCGCTAAACAATGTAGTTCCTCAGAAACAGTTGTGGTTGCTACAAAGTGGTTGCCGAGCAACACACAGTAAACAAAGGAGTATGTTTATAGAGTAATTTACAACAGCTTAGAATGCGGCTCAACCAATCAGAATCAAGGACCAGAACTATCTGGTTTATAATACACTCTTAAAAAATGTGTTCTTTATTGGCATTGATGGCTCCATGAAGAAACTTTAAAATCAATGGAACCTTTCCATTCCACAAAATAGTGGAAACATCCTTTATAGTGGAAAAAAAAATGTTTGTTTTTTAGATTATTAAAACATTCTTCACTCTTAAAAATAAAGGTTCCAAAAGGTGTTTTCTCAGTGATGCCATAGAAGAACCATTTTTGGTTCCTTAAAGGACCTTTCAGTTAACAGTTCTTAAAAGATCTTTTTTTTTTTTGGTTCCCTTAAGAATATTTAACATCTTTAGAACCTTTCCATTCCACAAAAGGTTCTTTAGATTGTTAAAATGTAAAATCTAAGAACAAAAAATGGTTGAAGAGCAGTTCACTGAAATGTTCTTCTATGGCATCACTGCGAAATCCCAGATTTTGGAACCTTTATTTTTAAAACTGTTTATTGCCATTGGTTCCATGAAAAACTTTTAACATCTTTGGAACCTCCTTTATAGTGGAATTTTTTTTTTTTTTTTTTTTTAGATTATTAAGATGTTCTTCACTCTTGAAAATAAAGGTTCCAAAAGTTGTTTTTTTTCTCAGTGATGCCACAGAACCATTTTTGGTTCCCCAAAGAACCTTTCAATGAGCAGCTCTCAAAAGAACATTTTATTCCCCTCAGTCTGAAGAACATTTTATTGATCTAAAAAACCTTGTTCCATTACAAAGAACCTTTTTTGTGCGATGGAAAATTTCCAGGGATGTCAAAGGTTCTTCATGGAACAATCAATGCCAATAAAGAGATTTTTTTCTCAGAATTTGTTCTTTGAGGAATCAAAACTTGTGTAGAGTTTATGCAGTTGAAGCCAACTTTGGTCAAACCTTCTAGAACATGCTGGAAGCTTTGTAGATGTTTTCCTCATTTGTAAGATAAATGAATCTGCTAAATCAGGGGTTTCGAACTCTAGCCCTCCAGAATCTAGCTCCAACCTTGACCAATGTATACTTTACTCTCACCTTTAATAGCCAGCTCCTCCTCCAGCTTGAGTCTCCAGACCTCCACTTCTTCCTCGATATAGCCTCTCTCGATATCAGCCGCTCCCTTCTCAGCGGTCAGCGCTTCGATCAGCTCTCTCATCTCTTTAAACTTGATTTCATATTCGTCCCCAAGTCCAGTCGGGCCCCCTTTAAAGCGTCCCTGAAGGGCCTCCAGTTCGGCTCTCAGAGTGGCGTTCTTCTGCTCTAGAGCTTGCACTTTCTCGATGTAGCCTGCGAAGCGCACATTCAGCTCTTGCATCTCCTCTTTTTCGTTTGCATGATGCTGGTGGATCTCAGTGGCCACTTCCACCGCTTGACCCTGAAATCCGGGCCGTCCGCGGCATCGGGTCGGCGACGGGCTCTGGACCCTCGTCCGGCTGGAGCCGCTGACGCTCAGGCTCTTCTGCGAATACGACGACCCTCTCATGATTTTAGGAAGGGTTGGCTTTCTCTGACTGCAGGCGGAGATGCTTATATGGACCGCTCAAGAATCTCACAGGGACCCTTGAAGGTCTCGCAGGGTTTTGACATGTTTTAAATGTGGATCATGACGCTCCTGCCGGAGCTGGAAGGCCTGAGTTTCTCATTAGCTTGCGTATCGTTGTCATCAATTAGAGGTTTGGCACTCCTGTGCCACATAGCACTATTTCTGCAACTGTAATGTCAGGCTCACTGTTTCCAGATCACCTCATTCAGACGCACAGGTGCTGGAATTACTCTGCTTTACAAATAAACAAGCGCTTTGTTTTCCATCTGGGTTTTTGCTTATAATTAGATCCTGTGGAATCCAGGGTTATTTTAGGATTTAGAGAAACTAGAGAAACTACTAGTTTGAATGAGTTTTAATGAGTTCCATTTTCATTTTTGTCAAAGTTTTAGTAATTTTGTTTTGTGTTTTTGTCATTTTTATTAAGTTTAGTTTTTAGTTTTTTGTCTATATGGATATATATTTTTTGTTTTTGTCATTTTTATTAGTTTTTTTATATTTCTATATTGAGTTTATCATTTTTAAAAAGTTTTAGTAATTTTTTTTGTGTGTTTTTGTCATTTTTATTAAGTTTAGTTTTTAGTTTTTTATGTCTATGGATATATATATTTTTTTATTTTTGTCAGTTTTATTAGTTTTTTATATTTCTATATTGAGTATCATTTTTAAAAAGTTTTAGTAATTTTGTTTTCTGCTTTTGTCATTTTTATTGTTGAATTTTTATGTTTAGTTTTAAATTCTTTTAGTACATCAAGTTAAACTGGATGGAAATAAGAAATGTTTTCTTGGCAACTAGCAGAAATAAAATAAGTAAGTATTTGTAATATTTTATTTCAGTTAACATTTTCTTTGAAGTTTTTTTTTTTTTTTAGGTTTTGGTGTTAGTTAACTATAACAACCCTGGTGGAATCTGTTGTATTTGTACTTTCTATATTTCTCTCTCTCTCTCTTTTTTAATCATCTTTCATGTTGCAATAACAAAAATATTCATATATATGAATCTTATATTCAGACATGTTACGTGAATTACCTTGATTCAAATAAAGGTGCTACTTTTGATCATTTTTAAGATGCTCAGTTTGAGATTTGTCTTTTATGTCTTGATTAGAAAAGCGAGTTTTTAACTGCTAAAACAAGCTACGTTACGATCAGTGAAGCCACTAAACCTTCTCTTTCACAGAAACTGACTTGATTTAAGGATCACAGACTGAAAATGACTTATGCGTGTCTGTGCTGTTGTCCAGCTGGAATGTGATTGTCTCATGAGAATATTATGACATCCTCAGCGTTTCATACTCAGTGACTGATGATGCAGATGACACACACACACACTCACACACACACACTCACACACACACACACACACACACACACTCACACACATACACACTCACACACACACACTCACACACACACACACACACACACACACACACACTCACTCACTCTCACACACACACACACACACTCACTCACTCTCACACACACACACACACTCACTCACTCTCACACACACACACACACTCACTCACACACACACTCACACACATACACACTCACACTCACTCACACACACACACACACACACTCACTCACTCTCACACACACACACACACACACACACACACACACACTCTCAATGCTTTCATTCGGCTCTGTTTAAACCTTCATATTGGTGAACTGTCTCTCAGGGTTCAGTGTTTTCACGTGATTCTGATTAAACCTGGAGGAAATGTTGAAGATTGACAATCCCATTCCCTTATATTTCTTACACCAACAGACAAACGTTTGGGGTCACTATGACATTTATGATGGCCGCCAGGTATGTGAGGTCCTGTCACGACCAAAGAGCCTCCAGCGGGACAGAACTACCAACACACTCACTATATGCCTAGAGGCACTTCTAGAAATATTATAAGACTGATTATTATTATTTATTTATTTATTTTTTTTTTTCATTATTATTTTATTATTATTATTTATTAATTTTTATTGTATAGTGTTATTAAAGCTTTGGCAATGTAAAGATTTCTTTCACCATGCCAATAAAGCTATTTGAATCTTGAATCTTGAATCTTGAAATCTTGAATCTTGATGTTAACGTCATGCAAGAGGAAGTGATGTCATTTGGAGGTGTGGCCAAAGAAATGGAGCACAGTTTTCAGCACATACTAGTGAAAATATGCCATATATAGTTTCAGATTTCAGTTCTTCTGTTTTCTATTCTTTTCTTTCAACTTTTTTTGTTGTTGTTGTTAAATTTCTGGACTTCAAGAAAATTGATTTCTGGTAGCATATTTTTGTTTATTTTTGCTGGTAAACTGGGCTGAACTAAAACTATAATGTTAATCATCAGAAGTACTGAAGCACTCAGAAGACTGATGTTAGACTGGTTTGGATTGGGGTTTTGAGGGCTAAAATGCATTTGTTTGTTGAGCATATGGAAATGACTGGATGTTTTTTGATGCCTGTAGTGGATTGATTGATTTGATTTCAGACAGGGATTGAGTTTTAAGAGTTTTTACACCTTTGCTATCTGAGTTTTACTGCTCCCCAGGTGCATGATTGTTTCCTCAACAGATGGGAAAAAACCTTCATGAATGCTTGTAGAAACTGGATAAAGAATCAGAAAAGCCTCAAGTAAAGGGTGACTTTAAAATATGGATGAGAATCTGTGAAGTGTGTGATGTTATAAACACTGACTGCTGAGGAAAAGGAGTTTTGGGGTCTAAAGCTCATTTCTGGTCTGCTGTTTGGATCTGAACAAGCAAAAGGATTTTTTCTGATATTAATAGTTTGTTCGCGTCTTGAAGTGAGCGTTTGAGTAAATAACCTCAGATAAAAGTCTGAGTTTGTTGTTTTGGACTGAGAGAAACCCTCAGCTGCATGAGATCTGTGAATGAATGTGTTTTCCGTCATGTTTCTGCTGTTTATCGAGTATATTTTCAGAGTATCAGAAGCTCAGTGAGTTCATTCAGATGAAACGTTTGTGTTTTTACATGCACCGCAAAACTGATGTTCTTCTGTCAGCTTATGCTTAAAACAAGAACAAATATCTGCTGATGGAGTCAGAAAAAGGACGTTTTTTTCCTCTGCCAGGTGTTTGTTTCTTTGTGTCGCGTCTTTTCTTTCCATTTCAGCCAGACTGCTTGTTTTGTGGTCTGGTGTCTCTGTTCAGCGCTGACCTCTGACCTTTGCTCTCAGTCGCTCCAGTGTGTTAATCAATATAATGCCTTGGCGCAGTTATGACCTCCTGACCTCCAGCTTCTTGAGCTGAAGGGACACTCACCTGACCAGAACTATAACTGTTAAATGGATATTTATCAACTTGTTTTCTTTAAGTTAGCACAGATTTTGTGTTTTATTTTGGAGCTGATTGATCGCAGGCGTCATTGGCCTGAACTTTTGCAGTTTTTGAGCCAAAATGATCCATAAATAATGCTTTTTTCACTCATAAACTGAGGTCTATTATTAATCAGTTCCAAAATCTGTATTTATTGACAGAAAACGAGCTGACAAAACACTGACTGCAATATTTGGTGATAATATAGAATTTCTTTAACCCATAAGAACCCAGGCCAATTTCTCCTTATAGGAAAATTATGGGGCATATAAAACAAACCAAACGTTGTTACCGATTACTTTTCTGGGAAGACAAAACAAAAACCTTTTTCAGAAGTAATACAGTTTTTGTATTTTATTTGCTTTGCCACAACATATTTCAAAACCACATAACTGTGACCATTAAGTTTTACAACAACTCTTTCGTAACACATCAAAATTCGACCTTTTCAGGTATACGGTTTAACCAGAAATTAATTGTGCGAACTTAATAAAAATAAACAACTACCTCACACTGGAGGTCAACATGTTAAACGTACACATAGATTTGTTAAAATATGCTTTGAAATGAGCAGTAATAAATATATAATTAATTGAGCAGCTCATTACCATTTTTCTTAAAGGGCTAGTTCACCCAAAAATGTAAATATGATGTTTATCTGTTTACCCGCAGGGCATCTGAGATGTAGGTGACTTTGTTTCTTCAGTAGAACACAAATGAAGATTTTTAACTCGAACCGCTGCGGTCTGTCAGTCATATAATGGCAGTCAATGGGCTCCACGGCTTTGAGAGACAAAAATACATACACAGACAAAACCAAATGAAACCCTGCGGCTCCTGATGATATCCGTGCGGCGGATCAGAGGTAAAAAAGAGATATAAATACTGTTCAGTTTCTTGCACAGACCGATCCTTTCGTGTCTTTAGACCTCAGTGTATCGTCACGAGCCGATACATTGTTAACACTGTAGTTTATGGATTATAACATTGTTGCATGAATGCATATCAATCTATTGTTTGTGTAAACTGTGTTTGATGACTGATGCCTTTGAAATTCATTGTTTAGTTTATAATTACAAACCCTTCCTGGTTTTTGTGTCGGCGTTGTTTTTGTCTTCCAGCAGAGGGCGACCACAGATCTTCCAATCCCACACAACCTCAATCTTCAGCGATTTCTCCAAGAAACCTGCGGTCCTGAGGAGAAACCAGAGGAAGACCGGCTCAGGTGACTACATCTGTGAAAATAACACCACCAACACCTTTATTCAGTGATGCTATTATTTCCTCATGTGTGTTTGGATTGGCAGTAAACATGATACATTTGGCTATACATTTGTTACTTTAATTCATATACGATTTCTGTATGTTTGATGTTCATTTTACATACGCTTGTATGACTGGTGCATATTGAAGGCTAATATTTTAACATACTGCATGTCCTATAATTGTCTTGATGCTACAAACATTATCTAATCTAATAACATTTATATGTGACCCTGGAGCACAAAACCAGTCATAAAGGTCAATTTTTTGAAATTGAGATTTATGCATCATCTGAAATCTGAATAAATAATCTTTCCATTGATGTATGGTTTGTTAGGATAGGACAATATTTGAAAATCTGGAATCTGAGGGTGCAAAAAAATCAAAATATTGAGAAAATCTCCTTTAAAGTTGTTCAAATGAAGTTCTTAGCAATGCATATTACTAATCAAAAATGAAGTTTTGATATATTTACGGTAGGAAATGTACAAAATATCTTCATGGAACATGATCTTAATATCCTAATGATTTTTGGCATAAAAGAAAAATGGATAATTTTGACCCATACAATGTATTGTTGGCTATTGCTACAAATATACCTGTGCTACTGAAGACTGCTTTTGTGCTCCAGAGACACACTTTTGCATGTGCATTAACTTTCATTTTCAGGTTCACACATTTAGAACTGTTTTCTGTGGATCTGCTTTGTTTTGTAAAAAGTGCTACAGAAATAAAGTTGCTCTTTAATTTTTCTACTTTGATGTGCGATGCATTAATCTGAACCTAGAGACTGATGTAGCGTTTGACAGTTTCAGGCCTTCAGAAAGACATCTCTAAACTAATAATGACAGAAGTGTGAGATCTGCATTATTATGAGTGTTTCAGGAGATATCTGTGAATATGGAGCGTCTGGCTGTTTGATGTGTCGCTGAAACAGATGAAACCTGATGCTGGACGAGCTGAAGCACGTCTGATACGGCCCGAACGCCATCAGACCTGCGTGAATCACACGCCGGAGCTCACAGAGCAGTTTCTACTCCGAGAAAGACAGTTTCAGCTTTGTGGTCTTCAGACTGACTTTCTACATCTTTTTACAGATGTTTTTCTTGGCAAGCAGTAGAAGAATATTGACTGTAAATAATGTATTCTGCTGATATCTGCTAGTTATTAGACTTTCTTGCGCTGACTTGCAGCATCTACACATTTGAAGTGTTTGCTGGTCAAGTTACTGGAGCTTCAGGCCTGAGCTGGGAAAAACTACTTTTATAAAGGTTTAGTAACCTTGAGTGGAAGAAACGGAAACTGTTTTCTGCGTCAGGTTAATGGTTTGATCTCTGCGTCTGCTGTGGATGGAGTGACTCATCAGAAGCTCGTGTAATGTCATGTTAACACGCTGTAGTGCTCAATAACTGCTGTAAAGCTGATGAGTAACACAGCTAAAATCAACGATGGGAACCAAAACAAAACATGCTCTCCTCTAGAAATATTTAACCTGTAAGGCACAAGAAAAAATTAATAATAATAATATTTCCTAAAAGTGTGCTGTTTACAACCTGCTACAACAAAATGCAGTTTTTTTTTCTTTCAGATATATAGGATTTATATACACTGATATTGAAAATACACTGCTGTTCAAAAGTTTGGGATCAGTAAGGTTTTTAATGCAGTCTCTTCCGCTCATCAAGGCTGTATTTATTTGATCAAAAATACAGAAAAATGAGTAATATTGTGAAATATTATTGCAGTTTCTAATATTGGTTTCCTATTTGAATGTACTTTAAAATATAATTTATTTCCCTGATGCAGTGCTGAATTTTCATCAGTCTTCTGTGTCACGTGATCCTTCAGAAATCATTCTAATATGCTGATTTATAATCAGTCTTGGATACTTTTTTCTTTGATTTTTAGTTCAAAAAAGTTAAAGTTCAGCATTTATTCAAAATAGAGATATTTTCTAACAGTCTTTACTATCACTTTATCCATTTAACACATCCTTGCTGAATAAAAGTGTTAATTTCTTTAAAAAAAATACAAAATTTACTGACCACAAACTTTTGAATAGTAGTGTATATTGTAACACAAAATTTATTTTTAATAAACACTGTTCTTTTTAAAATTTTTATTCATCAAAAAATCAAAGAAAAAAGTATCACAGGTCCCAAAAAACATTAAGCAGCACAACAGTTTCCATCATTGATAATAAATCAGCATATTAGAATGATTTCTGAAGATCATGTGACACTGAAGACTGGAGTAATGATGCTGAAAATACAGCTTTGCGTCAAAGGAACAAATTATACTTTAAAGTATATTAAAACAGAAAACTCATTTTAAATTGCAATAATATTTCACAAAATTACATTTTTTTTTCTGTATTTTTGACCAAATAAATGCAGCCTTGATGAGCAGAAGCAACTTTAAGAAACTTTAAAAAACATTAAGATCCCAAACTTTTGAACGGCACTGTATATTAAAAAATGGTTAAAATAATTAGAATAAATAAAAAAAAAAAAATCAAAGATAAATGAAACTTAAAAATATATATTATGTTAAAATATTTTAACATTTTACAATTTTTTTGATATCAGAGAATATCTTTGTTTGCCATTGGGGAAATGATTCATGAGCTCAAATGTTTTGAAGGTGTGTTTGTGGGTGTCTTCATAATAAATATTGATATTTAGTGATATTTAGTTATAGTGACACTTGATATTTAGTGACCGAATGCAAAGACATTTTTAAGTGTGACTCAAGTGTCCAGATCCTCTGTGTGTGTGTGTGTGTGTGTATTTGGCCTATCTGTGTGTGTGTGTGTGTGTTTCTGTGCTCATGTAACATGATGCTTGTGCAGCGACACATATTAACACACTGTAACAATATATCAGTTAAGACACACACACACACACACACAGGGTCATCTAGGAATTGTGGGTAAACCCATTCTGCCGGAATCCCCGCTTTCTCGACCGGTCGAGCGGCTTCCCCGCGGCGGTTTGCGTGTGCGTCACTTGCGTCACTCGCGTCAGGTGCGCACCTACTCACACCGGCGCCATGGCAACAACAACAACAACAAAAACAACAAGGTGCCGCTTTTCCCGGGAGATCCTGCGGAATGTGTTTGTGGAGTGTGCGGTCGTCATGGCGACGGAGGGGGCGGTTCCCTCGGGAAACCTCTTACCTGCCGCGCCACACCTGAGCGAGCGTCGCCATAGCGATACGCCAGTGTTTGGCCGGAAGCAAGCCCAAAAAGAGCGCGCAGTGGCTGTAAAGATAGCAGAGGGCAGCTTTCACTTTCATCCTTTGAGCTCAGCGTCTGTCACGCTCCATTTGACGCTCCGTTACACAATCAGGGATTTTCCATTTACAACGTTCAGCCTTTGGCCTTCACAAAACATGCAAGCCTTTAACAGCACATTTACAGTATGTAGTCACACACGGTTTAGTTCTCTAAATAAAGTTCTCTGAATGCTAGAATTATCTTAATAAAAAAACAAACAAACAATGAAAACAGTAGTAGTTTTAACTTTCTTCAGGATTTTTTTTTCTAGTTTTCTAGTAAAAAGTAAAAATAAATGAATAAAAAATAAGAAAAAATTAATGCATTATTAGCTACCATGAACTAACAATGATCAATATAATTTTACAGAATGTATTATTTTTTTCTTTATTACATTTTTGTTAATATTAGTTAATGGAAATGCAATTGTTCATTATGTTTATTATGCATCAACTATTAAAATCAAAAGTTGTATTTGTTAAAATTATTGTATTAATTCATATCTTTATAAATATTGCCGTAAATGCTGTAGAAATATTGATCATTGTAAATTCAGATTAACTAATGTTAACAGATGAAACCTTATTGCAAAGTGTTACTTACATAAGATATTCAGACTTAAGTTCTGAAAATGTATTTTGAGTCATATTTTTTAAATTACATTTTTATTTTGTTAAGCTTTAAAGGACTACATTTATGGAAGGCTGTAATTGTGAATTTCTATCTCACAATTCGGCCTTTGTTTCTCAGAATTACAAGATATAAACTCAGAATTCTGACTTTTTTCCGCACAGTTCTTACAATTTTTTTTAATTAAAAAAAATTCTCCACAGAAAAAAAGATAACTGCAAGATAAAAAAAGTTGCAATTACACATTTTTTTTCCCAGAATTGCACATTTTTTAAAAAAGTCATAATTGTAAGATATAAGCTTACAATAAAAGTTGTAAGAATTGTGAAACAAAACTCTTTGTGTGTGTGTGTTAGTATGTGTGTTAGTGTGTGTGTGTGTTTGTGTGTGTGAGTGAGTGTGTGTGTTAGTGTGTGTGTGTGTGTGTGTGTGTGTGTGTGTGTGTGAGTGAGTGTGAGTGTGTGTGTGTGTGTGTGTGTGGGTGTGTGTGTGTGTGTGAGTGTGAGTGTGTGTGTGTGTGTGTGTGTGTG
>JAFVLL020015167.1:0-11455 GCA_021397915.2 Tor tambroides
GATAGTCCACTTTAGACTTCCTACTAACTATAAGTAACTTTGCACCTACATGTCAAATACCATTCATTAGAGTATTACGAGACTGTCTGCTTAATATCTGCGAACACTTTATTTTGATGGTCCGCCAACAGACTTTCTACTGACAATAAGTAACTCTTTAAGTACAGCAACTTGTTCTATTAGTCCTAACCCTAACCTAACAGTCTACTAATACTCTAATGAGAGTGAGTTAATTGCAAATGTATGAGCGTTAGTTGACATGTAGTTGTCTAGAATATCTAAAGTGGGCTATCGAAATAAAATGCAACCTGAGAATTTGTGCAGGATTTAAAAGCAGAAATGTGAACCTCATTTTATAAAAGCACTTATTAATTCTTGTTAAGACGTGTACTGTTTGACCTGTAATGATGTTAAATCATCACTTTTAAAGTCTTTTTTTTAATATAGTTTTAGGCTGTACATTGTCATGGCAACAGAGTTATAAATTGGATCTTCACACAAAAGGTTAGTAAGTGATTTTTTTTTTAAACTAAAATCATATCTCTATGGATTAGCCTCAGTGCTTCACTGTGACTCAAAATTTTTTAGGCTTTTTTTTTTGAGGAACATTCATTTTTGTGGTAATCAACATTATGCCTTAATTTGTATTGAACATACAATATTCCTTCAAACATCCTTAGGAGGGGTCAAATAAGATCTGAAAGCCATTAGCCTTTTCGTCATTGTTGGATACAATGAGTGAGCTCTAGGATACTTTGTAAACTGCTTCTCCCTCCCTCACAGAAACGCACTCTGGGAAACTTTTTTTACACGGCAATGTCAAGCGGGAAGGCGCAGCCATTAGTTTGGACCAAGTATCAACAAGTAATATCCATTAATCGTGCTTGTTGACACGGTGATTAACACAAAGCAGAGGTGTGCTTAATGTAATGGTGTCATTCACTCCAATAAAAACGTCCTGTTTAAATGATACATTCTTGCCAGGAATCCATTAGTGTCTGTCTTCTCTGACATCCTGGCCCTCTCCACCTCCTCTTCTGAGCACCTCCATCTCGCTCATTCGTTCTCTCGCTTTCTCAGCTAATAGGATCTCTCTGTGTTTATTTACAGCCTGTGTTTTCTGTTCCCTCTTAGCCTCGTCGCCGCCCCGTTTCGCAGCTCTAAATTGTTTCTGCTTGGTGAAATGTCAACAGTGTTTGTGACATCTGTGTGCCAATTATGACAAGGATATTGCAGTCAGCCCATCAGCGGTAACGGTAATAAATGCCCTTGCGCTGCCCTCCGTTTTTCTGCTCGTGCAGTCATTACCGATCGCCACATGTTTCCGAGCACCTACATTACCCTTAGCTTGATGCGTCCTCCTCGCCCTCCCCTTTCAATCTCTCATCCCAGATGAGTTCAACTTCAGATTGCTTTAATTGCTTTTTAGTATTTCCCATCAAGTGGAGGAGGAAAAAAAGTGAATGCATTTGATATAGTGTTTGCTCAGGTATGACCATAAATTTGGGGCTTTTTGTGTTTTTTCTAAGGCTGCCGTTTTAACACATTAATTGAGTGTGATTAATTATAAAGAGAATAATGTGATAAAAAAATGAACGCAATTAATCATGCCCCTGACCCATATGTAAATTACATTTACAAAATACTATCAGAGCATTGTAAGTAATTATTTTAAATATATATATATTTTTTGAATTTGGTAACTCTTTGGAACAAGGTTAAATTTGCTAACATCTGTTAATGCATTAAATATCATAAACTAACAATGAAATCGACTTCTACAGCATTTATTGTGATTTACAGGACTTTGGTGTGGTAATTTTTTTTTCTTTGTGAATGAATATGAATTAACAATAGTATATTTAGAAATGAACATTAACCTAGCTTAATAAATGCAGTAAAAATGTTCATGATACCTAATGCATTAACTAATTTTAACAAATTGAACCTTATTGTAAAATGTACGGGGATTTTTTCCAACCATCTAAACAATTTAAGAAGTACAACCTTATTTTTTGCATAATGTTTGTCCTATTTTTTGGTACATTTATAGCTGACTATATGCAACTTTCCTTTGCCAAACCAATTAAATGATTAAAAATATGCCAAAAATAGTGTAAATGTCTATTAAAAGTGTTTGGCTGTCACAATAATAATTTCTATCAATTTAAAAATATTGCTTAATTACAACAATTCATGAATAAATAATATTGTCAAGTCTTTAAAATCTATTAATTTTCTAAGCAAAACATTTATAGATCTATACAATTAAATGCAAGTTTATCTGATGAAATAATCAGAATATGCTTCTGATTAAATCAATTACATTTTTAATTGATTGACAGCTCTATTTTTCTTAATTAACAATGGCTTTACATTATTCTAGTCTTTCGCTTATATTCCCGTTCTTTCTTTTCGACGTCGTTCCTTCTCTCTGCCTCTCTCCTTTTCCTCAGGTGTGACAGTAATGATGAATATGTCTATTGAGACCCATCTTGTTAAAGAAAAGATGGCTTCCAAGGCAGTGGACTTAATGATGTATGGCTTCGTCAGCTATTTGCCTCTGAGGTCTGTGTTAACTAGAGTAGTAACATTCCTCTTCTGTGAAATAACATGCTGGAGCTGAGTGGAGGAGAGAGGACTTGAAAGAGTGAGGGAAAAGAGAGAGGAAATGAATCACGGAGGGAGGTCTATAGACGGAGAGAAAGAAAATGAACGTCATCGGATGTGAGCAAGACATTATCCGACAGAATAGAGTAGATCTGCCGCAGTGTCTGCAACGCAACCGCATGGTTTCCTCTAACGAATGACGACTAGAACTGAGGTCTGCAGACGTCTCTGAGGGGACGAGAGCGTCGTCTGTGGCGTAGTTCAGTTACCGCAGTCCCTGAAGCACGTGCACCCCAATTTGGCTCAGGCTTTCCAGACTTTCCGACAAGGACGGTGATCCGTACCAGTGACCTCCCTGCCCTGCCACCCAGGCCTCGCCCATCTCCGGATCTCCCATGGGGCCTCAGAGCGCCGCGGCCCGGGCTCATCACCAGGAACTGGGACTCCTGAGGTTGGCTGATGAGGCCTGAGTGGACGACAGGCTCATCGATTAGCTGTCCCTTCAGGGCTGATCTGTGGCTAACGGGCGGCTAGAGTCTCAAAACCACACAAGCACACTGCGCTGGCGCTCACCGCCGCCACTGTCGCTCCGATCCCTGTTAACCAAGCTGAGGATATAACCTCAAGCCAGGTGAGCAGATCATATCCAACCCATGAATAATCACGCTAGATTAAGTCTGGCTGCGCAGAATGATGGGATACTTTTACGGATGACACAGAGTATGTCTGATGTCATAAAAGTCTGGTCTATCTATCTATATCTATATTAATTATAAACTAGAAATGTTGCTTTGGGGGAAAAAAAAAAAAAAAATATATATATATATATATATATATATATATATATATATATATATATATATATAAAATCACAAGGCGAATCATCATCAATAAAATTACTAAAACAAGAAAGTAAAAATAAACAATAAATGCAAGTTAAATAGAAATATTACAAAACTAAATATTAAAACATATAAAAATAAAACTGAAAATAAAAAATAAAGAGCTTAATATTTTTATTTAAAACATTTTAAAAATATCAATAAATTCTATAATAATATATGCTAAAATAACTTGATTATTCAACATGAAACTTCCCTAAGGTATTTTGGGCAGAACTTGATTTTATTAATCACAAAGTGATTAGACTTTCTTTCTACAGGTTATGTTGTTACACCAGTAGGCAGTGACAAATGTCTTTTTGTATGTTTTGAATGAGTCGACTCATTCACTCAAATGAATCCTAAACGACTGATCAAAACTACTTTAATGAAACTATGAACAATGACAGCAATACACTAAAATACTGCAATTTTCTTTTCATCAGTCTCATTCGGTGCCTCTTTGAGTCTCATTCGGACTCAAAACATTGATTCGTTCAGTAAAGACTGGCATATAGATTCAGTTGGTCCAGCCTAAGAGTCAAATTCACAATCAAATGCTGGTCAGTCTTTAAAGGCAGGAAAAGCCAAACAGCCACATGCTTCAAAAGTGAGAGAACAAAGTCATTCAAGTCAAGTAAAGAAGAGTGACTTGTTCCCTTAAAAGATTCGTTACCATATTATGTGAAAGTTTCTGGTTTTCATACACGTGAGCCAGACATAGTTCAGCACTCTCTTTGTGGAAATCAAGCTAATCACAGGCAGTATTTAATGGCGCTTTTGTGTGGCCTGACTAATGAAACGACTCTGTAGGAGATGATGGCCTTGCTGATGTGTGTGGAGAAAAGGAGGGGTGGCCCAGCTGTATTAAAAGCTTGATTGTAATAATTTAAGCATCAAACGGTAATGTCGGGACATTACTGACCCTCATGGAGAAGCATAATTATACGGCGTGACCTCTACTGACCCGATAGCCTACTCCCAGCATCAGAATGCCTGTCCCACGTCACTGACGGGGAGGAGAGCGTTTTGTAAAATGGATTAGATGGCTCTTTTAAAGGCCACGACCTCTTTGATATTGTTTGAAGAGGGGAAATGAGAAGGGAGAAAGAAGATAGAAGGGAAATAGACGAAAAAGGGAATTGAAGTAACAAAACAATCCTTATTTAAAGAAAGGGGGCGGGGCATTCTTATTCTAGAGAGCATTTGATTGGACAAAAATCTTGAAGTGCAGGATGAGTCATCAATGTTTTGGACTGTAAATTTTACAGTTATATTATAGCATACAGACAGTCTGGAAGTTAAGATACATGGAATAAAATCCGTAAAACTCCATTTTTGATTTTAGGAGGTCCCTCAACTACAAAAATGAGTAATTTTACCCCTGATTTATTCATCATTTTCATTCAAGCACTAAGTGGATAGAACAAAACAAATGGGAAAAATGAAATCAGGCCCAACTGGCTAGTGAAAACAATAATGCGCAATGTGTTTCTCTAAAAGATCTCCTTCCATCCAAGGCTCTTGAGACAGTCTTGCTGTTTGTGTTGATGTTTATCAAAGAGCATCACTGGACTGAGGCTGTACTCGGGTAATGCGGCGAGCTGTCACAATGACGGACACGTCATGAAAAGCCCCGCCGTCCTTTTCTCTTTTGGAGGAGTCCATCAAAATTTGCGAGGCTTTCTCGAAAGGCACTGACAGAACAACAAAGTGTCTGAGACGTGTCGGGTGGCGGGTGTCTGTGGAGATAATGTCTCGTCAGCTTGTTGACAAATGAATTTTCTCTTGGTCAAATGGGGGGTATTTGCATATCAGACTGTTGATGCGGTGCTCTCTCGGGTAGCGTTTAGATCATAGGAGAGACGATGCAGGAAGTTCTTTATGATCTGTGTAGGTTCATTTGTCGAGTTTAGTCTGGATAAAAACTGGTTTAAGTGGTTTGTATATGTACAGTGGACCTAACATGCATTTTGACACACATAAGCTGCATATATGAATTTCAATGCATTAGAAAACAAATGTGCTAATTGGTTACTTGGTTAGAGATCAAAATAGCCTCAAACAAATGATACTAACTAGTTCCAAGGTGTGTGGGAAATCAGTTTGGGGTTTGGGGTAAGGTTTAGTTTTTGAAAGAAGAGTCTTATGCTCACCAAGGCTGCATTTATTTGATCATCAGTACAATAAAAAGAGCAATATTGTGAAATGTTAGAATTTAAAATGACTGTTTTCTATTTAAATATATTTATATTTATTGAAATAAAAGCTGAATTTTCAGCATCATTACTCCAGTCTTCAGTGTCACATGATCCTTCAGAAATCATTACAATACACAAGAAAACATTTTGTATGACCAATGTTCAAAACTATTGTGATGCTTAATATTTTTGTGGAAACCCTGATACATTTTTTTCTGGATTTTTTGATGAATAGAAAGTTTATTTGAGCATTTATTTGAAATATAATTTTTTTGTAGCAGTATAAATGTCTTTGCTGTCATTTTTAATCAATTTAACGTGTCCTTGCAGAATTAAAAAAGTATTCCTTTCAAAAAATCTTACTGACCCCAAACTTTGAACAGAATAAATTGGATCTCATTTTATATTTTTCATGTAATGCAATACATTTTTAAGCATGGCTTAAGAATCCAAATACTTTTTAGGACCGCTGAATGTGAGTTTGTGGCAAAGGACACCTATGTACATTAATCTCTCCGCCAAAACATCCAAAAATGTCAATAAACTGACAGGAAATTCAAGCTTCAGTCTGAGATATGGGCAATTAGCACCGGCTCCTGCTATAAATCTTGTGGAGAACACCAGTGAAATTGTGATGGGCGAATGAAAGATGCATAGAGGCCTCGTCAGAGCGTGTAAAGCAGACTGACGCCGATTTTATTAAACAGTTGATCGGCTGGCCTAATGTAAAAAGAAAGATTTGCCTGCCTCTAAATGGGCTGTAATGCCGGGCCGGCGGGTGGACCTGTCTGTGACTCTGCTGATGAAGATTAGCTGACTTCTTAGATTAGGTGAGCGTGGTTCGTGCAGTCAAGTGAAGTGGCAAGACAATAACCCAGTGTTAATTGAGCGTAACCGGATCCTGCAATCTGCCCCTCTCATGTGAACTGCTCTCTGGCACCTGTGTGTTTGTATGAAGCAGGTATCTAATGAAATACCTGCATGAGGTTTCTTCTTTATTTGGCCACGTTCTAAGACAAATGGCCTCTCTTCTTAGACTGAATGAGGACAAATAACACAATTTGCCCAAAGTAATGAAGAAAACCACAGTCCACAGAATATTTAAGTGTTAAATTGCTGTTTTTGATAGCAAACCACAGCAATAAGACATTCTTGCCGATTCTTGTTTTAACGTCCATAGAAAAATGAGTGTAAAAACACGACGTGGTCCTCTCATGACATATGGCAGACAGCAACAAAAAGGATGTAAGTAAATTTTCAAGATTAGGGGTGATGGAATGAAAAAAAAAACTATTTAAAAACACACAATAATGATCTACTATTCAGAATGAAAGTAAATTCAATACATAAATGTAATAGAAAAGTACTTGTTTACTTTTCAAGCCTAACATGCTTAGCAGTGTTAGTAGTTTAGTGGTTAAACCTTGTCCAGAGTCATTAGTTTAAACCCCAGAAGGGGCAATTCATGATTTTGAGGGATATTTTGTTCCTGTGCCCTTGAGCAAGGCATGATGCTTGAGGGTAAGATGTACTATAAACCACTTTGGATATGAAAGTGTCTATTAAATGGCAGTTTTTTGTGGTAGGGTGATTGTTACACTTGGGCTTGTGGTTCAGAGGTTGTTGGTAAGAATCACTAGAAATTGCGAATGATGGTGGTTCAATATTAAGTATAACTGTGCCAACAATCCAAAGGTTGCTGGTTCAAACCTCTGAAGGGCAATTCATGTGCTGGAGAGTTATCCCCTGTATCACTGTTTTGCCCTTGAGCAATGTACTTCTTGCTCGAGGGAGACTGTACTTGTAGTAAACACACTGATGTAATTTGGATAAGAAAACATCTGCCCAAACCGTCTTTCGGTGGTAGGGTGGTGGGCTTTAATCTGAAGGTCATTTTTCAAACCCTAGAAGGTTTGATTCATGAACCGGAGAGTTGCTGGGATTCCCTATCGCCATTTTGCCTTTGAACAAGACACGATAGAGGGGTTAAGCAGGACCGTCCTTGTAGTAAATGTTCTGTAAGATGCTTTGGATTCAAGACGGCCTTTGAGTTTTAAGAGGCTCGGCACATCTGCACAGAGATACATATGTTTAAGTACTTCGAAATGTTGAAAAAACGGAATATGATTTGACTAACCTCTGGTTACACAGCTGGCAGGCAAAGCAGTCCAGGTGATAGACGTTCTCCTTGGCTCTCATGACCATCTCGAATGCAGGGATGAGTTTACTGCAAGCCGCACAGTTCCCCGTCACGCCGAACAACCTGACAGATTGAAAAATATGTGAAGTTTTAGAGTTGGAACCATTGGATCAACCATATCATTAGGATTGGAATGGGATTGTTGGGGTGATTCATGAATAAATGACTCTTATGAACCAGTTCTTTACAGTGAATCAAAGATATATAGAACAACCAGTGTAATACAATTCACAGCTGACTTTTATGAATCAGTTCTTTTAAGAGAATCAAAAACATACAAAGCAAACTGTTTAGTCTGATTCACAAACATGACTCTTATGAAAGTTTCTTTCTAGTGAATCAAAGTTATAAAGAGCAACCTGCTTAGAGTTCACACTTGACTCATGAACCGGCTCTTTCTAGTAAATCAAAGACATACAGAGCAACCAGTGTAGTAGGACTCACAAACAAATGACTTCTAGGAACAGATTAATTTTAATGAAGCAAAAACTGTGTTGCCCAGTTCACAAAGAAATGAATCTTTTCAACCGGTTCTTTCTAGTGAATCAAAGACATACTGATCAACCAGTGTAATCCAGTTCACAAACAAATGACTCTAATGAACTGGTTCTTTTTAGTGAATCAAAAACTTAAAAATAACCAGTGTAGTCTGATGACTCTTATGAGTATGCCCTTTAATGATTCAACTTTTTTCATTCCTATTTATGGGGGTTTATTACACAAGTTTATAATTTTATATAAATTATTGCAGTGTTTTACTCAAGACTGATTATAATATCTGCAACTGTTTGCTATTCAATTTTTTAAATTCATATTTTTGTCACCACTTTAGAAGTTTCCCTGTATAGAATTACCTGAGAAACTTATCTTATTTGAATTCATATGAAATTTATTTAATATGAATGCAAAACAGACTATATACCCGAAATACGCTGAGTTGAACAAAATGAATCAAACTGAACCAAGTGCTTGTGAACAATACTGTTTTTTTTGTTTTTTTTTGGTTTTGTTACCAAGCCTACTTTAATATTTCCCATAATGCATTTTTTTACCATATTTAAGGTTGAAAAAGACTGTGCAATGGTCAAAAACACATAAGTGGAGTGCGATGTGACTATCATGGAGATGTCCAGGCCGGGTGAGGTTAGCGCCACAGAGCCGCTGCCCAGGGATGAGCCTATTATTTTCCAGCCCGTTCGCGGGACATTACAGAGAGGATTCATTAGGGATTCATGGCTGTTACTCCACCGCGACCTAGACCGAGTAAAGGGGGGAAGGGGGAAAAGAAATATCTGATAACGAAATCATATAACAAAATAACCTATTAGGCGGACTTCTTCGGGCACTTTTAGCCGTCGTTGTTAAAATGATAAAACTGCATGCCACTCTCCGGCTCTGTAGGAGATCGCAATCTGATAAATGATCTTGGGGCCTGGGATATGCAGGGTTGTTTATTAACCTTCAGAAACTATGTTTCCCACAGGCAAATAAAAAAGAGCCGAGCAGATAGATTGTACTCTCATGAATACCTACAAAATTAAGGGCTACTGTCAACACACCTTGAAACGATGAAGGATATCTCCAATAGCTTTCCAGGTAAGAGGAGAAAGAAAACGAGAGTTCGTCCTGTGGATTGGTGCCGATTTAATTAAAGGAATTATGCCTTTTTCTTTGAGCTGTCTAAATATAGACGCGTTCGTGATATCACGTCTCCACTATTTTCAGAAAAAGTGCATAGCCAGAAGGTCTCAGCATGAAAGAGATGAAATGATGAGGCATATTTTTTCCACTTACATCTTGCAATTATATATATCAAGGATCTAAATGCAAATATAAAAAGGATGATAGATTCACTGTACGATAACTCGCTTATATAAGGAAAATGATTATGGCGCATGTATTTAATGCATGTTCTGAAAAGAAAAGACGCATTAATGCACACGCTGGATTTCAGTTGATGAATGATAGATGATATCCATATGAAAAAAATGATGCTTGAAGGTTTTTTTTTGTCATCTGGGTGAATCAAAGCAGTATTGGGTTTGCCACTCTAGCGAGCTGTGAGCTCAAAACGTCTCGTCTCGTGCAAATTTAAAGTAACCAATACCTTTCCTGGAATTGGTCAGTCATGCCTTTTTGCTTTGAGCATTTGAGGACAGAGCTCTGTGCTTTGCAAATACACAAAGCACTGAGTGAAGACGACTGCTCTCACCTGAGAATCTGACTGTGTATTACATGCGCTGCACAGAGAAATCAATAGATATGTTTTTATTTAAAGAACAGACTGTATTTTTTTTCTATGGAATGGATTGTGATCCATCAGAAACTAGATATAAATGGAGTACTGTATCTTGATGTACAATGATGTTCTTTAGGAATTAGTTTTGCAGCTTCATTTTGACTGCTGATTTTAGCTATTCCCTTGTTTCAAAACTGACAGATTTAGTCTTGGCTCATATTTTCACACAGCACATTAATATACTCCTTTATTTTTGAGTTTTAAGTTGGGTTAGATCGTGTGAAAAGGGAGAGTCTTGAGAATTGACTGAAATGGTTTTGCAAGCCAATGTATTTACATATCTGAACTCGTCTTTGATATATAAACACTGTACATCTTGTATTAAACACTAGATTAAAAATGTTTGATACAAGTTGGACTCTATATACAGCTTTTTTGGCATAATGTTGATTAGCAAAGAAAATAAATTTGAGTCGTCCTTCAATTATAGCTTTTTAATAAAAAGCTGAAATGTGCAGCTTTACTTATTATTCATTATTTACAAAATCAGTTGTTTGAGCTGTAAATGTTTTTTATTGTATACTTTATGTATACAAACTGAATGTACACTGGATGTATGTATATATGTGTATGTAATATTTTTATTAAAGTTTTCTTTTTAAAAAACGCTGCACCAAGACGACATTTATTTATGATTAAAAATATAGTAAAAGCAGCAATATTGTGAAATATTACAAATTAAAACAACTCTTTTCTGTTTTATTTTATTTATTTATTTTTAATGAGTTTTCAGCAGCCATTACTTCAGTTTTCAGTGCCACATGATCCTTTTTAATATCATTTTAATATTCTGATTTGGTGCTCAAGAAACAGCAATTATTTGTAGAAAAATTACAATATTATAATGTTACATTATAATGTGTTTTTTCGACCACTAGTGGTGAACCTCCCCAGACACTGAAAGACCCACTGCTGCTAAAAGTAGGGAACTGTGCCACAAGCATCCAGCGTCCCTCTGTACAGGAGACTCTCACAGAGCTCTGTTTCTCAGCCCAGCAGGAAAAGGGGAGGGGCAGTAAGACGGATGAAGCCCTACCTGCCACTTGTCTTTCACCGGTCTGCCAGTTTGATGCCGCAGACGCTAATGGCTCTCAAGGGAGGCGGCAAATTAAGCGTGCTTGGCTTGTAATGAATTCGGAGGTGCACGTTTTCTAAATGCAGTCTGCAAGAGAAAGACCTGAGAGTCCAGAGACAAATGCAGACCGTTCTTCCCATATAGGCTGAAGAAAACAGACCACGGTTCAACTGAGTTTAGTATTTGTAA
>JAFVLL020015168.1:0-46219 GCA_021397915.2 Tor tambroides
AAGAAACAGCTCCTTCTGTTTTTGACAGTCAGCGACCTCATGACCTCATAAGCTCCTCCCCCATTCATTGTCAGCCTATAGAAAAAGAAAGAACAAATGCCTGCCCGTTTTTGATATACAGTAGTGATAATCTATGATTGTAGGTGTAATTAAACACAGGATTTTCACCAAAACAGGGAACACTCTGTATAATTTTTTTTGTTTGGTAATAATTTGTATAATAAAATATCTGTCCTTATTGACAATGCAAAAATCTATCTATCTATCTATCTATCTATCTATCTATCTATCTATCTATCTATCTATCTATCTATCTATCTATCTATCTATCTATCTATCTATCTATCTATCTATCTATCCGTTTGTTTATAGGTTCAGAACTGCATTACCCATCATCTCTCACTCTGGATGCGCGTTCAGTTAGGGGGCGGAGATTCAGGGCTCATGTGGAGGTGGTGAGAAAGCGGACAAGTGCGGACAAAATTCAACTGCCAACTAGACGCCGCGATTTTCAATTGGGGGACTTTCGCATATCATGGAATTATACGCGAAATCCCGGCCGGAGCAGTTCTGCCGCTGACCGCACCGCCAGTGTTTTATTCCCGACACGGTCTCCTTCTGAAGAAGGTAAAGTTCGGCTGAACTCTTGCTGTTACTGTACTGCGAAAAGAGACATCAGCGTCAGGCAGTGGATGTAAGACTGATGCATCAATCAGTGAGAGCAGAACGGAAGTTTGACAGCGTGTTACAGTGTATCAATAAAGGCGTTCGATGCGCTGATTGAGGCTGTCGCGGTAATATTGCAACATTTTTAGAATGTTTCCATGTAACAGTGTAAGTGCTGCTGCTGGAGGAGGCAGGTGGACCGCACACATCCTCGAGATAGTGGATACAGTCATTATTCTGCCGTTGGGTTTAGAGTATTAGTGTTCATAGTGTGTTTCTGGATTGGAATTTATGCAATAAAGCGGTTTGTTTGGTAAAAAAAAAATGCACTGCTCAGTTCGAGGCTGGTGAGTTCTGATTGGCTGTTTATCATCACCTGTCGAATTAAGCTTTTAGGTTTGATCTCAGCATCAAGGTTGATGTCTCAGCTGTATAACTATTTTTCCACACATAGACACTATAGTTTGAATAACCAGATAAGTTCGGCCTCCACATTTTAAACCCCACACAGTAAAAATAAGAGATAGAGGAGTCAGTGTTTCAGAGACAACCCACATACATCTGTCATTCCAGCTACACGTTCACTGTTTGCTTTAACAGGCCACATACTGTTTAACTTTTTAATGTGGTGCTTGTATAAAGTTTTAAATGATTTTCAAGATTCCCAGTTGACAGGAAAATTACATCTTCCCAAGGACTATGTATGGCAGAAACAGCTGGAACAAATCAATGTGGCCAGTGGACTGCGTTTCTCTTTCTTGTTTTTAGAGCAAGCGTTCTTGTATAAACTTGAGAATGAGTTAGCTTTTAATAGCTGTCCATCATACAATTATTAAGCATGTTTACTAGTCTACTATAAGTATGAGGTATTTGAGAATATAAACTGACCTATAGTGAGATTATGGTTGAGGTATTTGTCAGTTTGGAAAATATGGAGAATTGTTTCAGGTTTTCCTGTAATTTGCAGTTCATTTAGGCAATTATTGTTATTGTGGGCCTGTAATGCATTGTTATTGTTCCTGCACAGATGTCATTGCAGACTCAGAGTACCTATCAACTTAATTTCAGTCACTAAGTAAGGGATAATGTGCAGTCAGGCAGTCATTATCACAAAATACACTCCAACAGGGTCTTTTATAGCTTATTTTATCTTATCAAGTAAATAAATAAATGGATATTAAATGTTGATCAGAGTATTATTTCATTCCTTGTAGAGATGCAGAAGAACCGATCGTTAGCATAAAAAAAAAACAGGTCTCCAGTGTTGCCTTGTGAATAATATCGTGAACGGCCAATCAGAATTCCAGGAAGCTGTGTAATAAAATAAAGTAAACATCTGCATTATGCACTTGGATAATATTTGAATTTCAAACAGAGCATGAGGGCATGATGTGGTTTATCAATGGAGATTTCGCAGGTAGAGCATGTTTACTGTTCAAATAATAATTAGTCTTTATAATCAGACAAAGAAAACAAAGTTCCATTCTTTTTCCAATAACACATAAACTGTTAGTTAAGATAAAGGTGGATATTATTTCAGGACTGTCAACACTCTATTTGTTTGTATTACTCTGATATATTGAGCATCTGTGCAGCCTGTTCCTTATTGATGCTCTCTGGTCTCGTCTGTCATTGATTGAACTGTAGGCTTCATCTCCAGCCGATTGTAGCATTGACTCGATCACAGAGGAGAAGTGTTCAGTGGATTAGTTATGAATGAATGCATATGAAAGGATCTGAGTGCATGTTGCGCATTATTTGTTCATTTGTTCTATTGCTTGTGGTAAATTATTGATTAGCCTAAACATAAAGTGAGACATATTGCTAATATTTTCAGTTCCCCCCATAAAATAAATATATCTTTTTATAATTTAATTGTACATTTAATTTAGTGTAACTTTATTAAAGTTTATATTATGATTTTATTATCTATATTTTGATTGTAACTTTTTTTTGTAAAAAAATGTACAAAATGTGCTAAAATAAAAAATATAAAAATATTATTAAAATAAAAATATTATTAAAGTATATAAAAATTATATAAAATAATATATAAAAATTTCCTTGATCATAAATGAAATTATAATAAATTCATAAAAGCATTTCTTCTAGAAAATAAAAATATATGGTGTTTTTTTTCTGTCATTTTCAATCAATTCTAACAGATGCTTTGTTATATTTGATGCTTTATTTCTTATAGCATATTTCAGTATTATAATCAGTGCATCATTACAATGTATGATATTTAATTTAGCAACAATATTGCTATACAATGAATGCAACAATAACAATACATAGAAATTAGAAAGCCAGATCTTTAAGTCGCCTTGCATAAATCAAGAAGCATAAGAGGTTGTGGTAACACAGTACTGGTCATATAGGACAATTGACATTTCTGTCATTTGACCTGAAATCTCATGTTGGCCCTGAACTGTCCTTGTTGAGACCCTCAACAAGTCAGATGTCACATCTACTATTGTGATTTTACAGCTATTTTAGTCGAACTAAGCTGCTGCATTAAATTTCAGCCTTTTAGAAATGTACAAACAATACATTTCAAAGAATCAACAAAATATGTACGTAATTACGTGTCTTTTCCGTATGTAGCGCAGCTGTATTTTCTAGAGCGTTTCTCATTATCCACCCATAAAGCGGAAGGACCTTGAATTCCTGTCAAAAACTAGGCCATCTCAAAATGGCAAATTCTCATTTTCTCGAATCCATCCCTATGGCCATCTCACTATTATTGTCTCACTGTCTTCACGTCTGATGATAACCTACATATAATGTCTAAATAAGATGAATAAAGGACATATAGGTATTATGCTGATTTTATTGCTCCTTTGTTATCTTGTTTGCAGGCACACCGCAAAGTGGAGCAAAATGTCAGACAAAATGTCCAGTTTCCTCCACATCGGGGACATCTGCTCCCTGTATGCGGAGGGATCCACCAATGGATTTATCAGCACTTTAGGGTAAGCTAACCATCCTCATGTTGTCACCCAGTGTGTGGACATCAGCGTTGTAAATAAGAGGAACTTGGTGAAAATACAGGAGCACAGGAGGAAGAAGAACATGTACAACACTCAGAAATGAGAAGTAACTGAGAAATGTTTTGTGCAGTATGTATACAGTGTGGATTTCTGATGCCTTTTCAGTGGGACATGATGAATGCCGGTTGCTAAAGCATTTCTAGGTGGTTACTCTCTAGTCCAATTCAAAAGTCTCTGTTCTGGTTCTTAAAAGTCAGATTCAGAAATATGGGAAGTGTTTTCTCCTGCCTTAAAGTTGAGATGAAATGGAAGTAGTGACAGATGTTTTCTGCCATGTTGTGATGAACATCCAAGTGTAACAGATTATGGAAAAAGAAAAATATATATGGTGGAGACTTGTTTCAATTCATCGGTTGTTGATTGGATTTTGAGATGTGGGCATTGCACTGAAAAAGTGGAGGCAGATGAATTTGAGTCTGCAGGGACGGGTTTAAGCACACTAAATGATTGGAGAAGTTCTGCATAGTTCACCAGAGAGAAAACCGTTGTTTCACTGGATGATCCAGTTATGATATTTTAATTAAAGACTATCTAGATAGATAGATAGATAGATAGATAGATAGATAGATAGATAAAGCACTTAATAAGGTCCCATTAGTCCACATTAGTAAATGCATTAACTGACAATGAGCAATAGATTTATTACAGTGTTTATTGATCTTTGTTGGCATCAATCAAAAAACTTAAACTGTTTAGTGTAAGTTCATGTTGGCTTAGATCAGACACAGCTTTTGAAAATTTTGAAATTAATATGAACTATTTTTTTATTGTTAGTTCATGTTAACCAGTGTAGTTAGTAACCAAAAACTAATGTTATCAAATGAAAACCTATTGTAAAATGTTACCAATTACACACATGCTTAAATAATTTGTTCACAATAAGATCAATTACATGCACTTAGAAAACAGATTATACAAATACGTATGATCAGCTTGAACTTAAGCGAAATTTGTATGAGGAACTTTTTGGGCTTTACATGAAACTCCCAATCATGCAGGTTTTTAATGAAATTACAAAGTTTTGCTCCCGAAATTTTGGTAAATGTGACCTTTATGTAGTCAAATTTTATGTCAATTTTGAAAGTTAAAGGATTAGTTCACTTACAGAATAAAAATTCTGATAATTTACTCACTCCAACATCCAAGATGTTCATGTCTTTCTTTCTTTAGTCAAAAAGAAATTAATTAATTAAATAAATTGCAGTTTCAATGCAGCTTCAAGGAATTTTCTTAAAAAAAATGTGTATATATATATTATATGCTTTTTAACCACAATTGCTCATCTTGAACTTCATGCATTATGTAATCGGTTGGACAGGTCACGCGTGACGTAGGCGGAAGTACCGACCCAGTGTTTACAAAGCAAACATGCAAAGAAAGTAAAAAAATTTACAAAAAAGGTAAAACAACGATGTTGGACAATATTTAAGTTGAGGAGGAGAAAATGAGAGGAAGTTTTTGGCCCTACCCTACCTTTTTGAACCAAAGTACACAGATGAAGAAGTAACCACGCATGACCTTTCCAACGTGATTATGTAATGCGTGAAGACGCGCATGCACAATACAGAGCTAGTGCAAGACGACCATTTGTGGTTAAAAAGTATATACATTTTAATTTTTTTTTTGAGAAAATGACAGATCGTTTTTCTATATAAGACTGATCCCCATTGAAGTCCACTATATGGAGAAAATAATTTCTTAATTTCTTTTCAAGTGAAGAAAGAAAGACGTGAACATCTTGGATGACATGGGGGTGAGTAAATTATCAAGAAATTTTTATTCTGGAAGTGAACTAATCCTTTAAATCTATCTTTTTTTTGCTATGCTTACTCGGTGCGATTTAGGAGCAGTCACGTTAAAGGGTTACTCCACCCCAAAATGAAAATTTTCTCATTAAATTTTGTTCCGAAGACGAAACGAAGC
Source organism: Tor tambroides (assembly GCA_021397915.2). Classification (NCBI taxonomy): domain Eukaryota; kingdom Metazoa; phylum Chordata; class Actinopteri; order Cypriniformes; family Cyprinidae; genus Tor; species Tor tambroides. The sequence continues at coordinate 5,643 of JAFVLL020015168.1, forward strand.
TTTTACAGGTTTGGAACGACATGGAGGTAAGTGATTAATGACAAAATTTTCATTTTGGGGTGGAGTAACCCCAATATGTCGGCAAAGATTTGGGTAGTTTGCTGATGTACTGGATTAAGCACAGCTCACACAGAATTCACTTTCAAACCAAGCATCTCTCTATTGGTCAACGCAGTGAATGCACAGAGAACTTTTTTGTCCTTGCTCAAAACACTATTCAAGCAGATTCTTATTGAAATGCCTGGATTTCACCTGCGAAATTTTGGTAAATGTAACTGCATTTCAATAATTCTATATAGCATTATATTTCCCCCCACTGGAAAAATGACCTTTGTTTTGCAACCCAGCATTTACATAAATTAAAGATAGCGATGTTAATACGGGACAAAATGTTGATTAGGATGACAGACAGCTGACGGTAGCTGTGGCCTCCTTTGTTTACGTTTTGTATTCTGATCCTGCACTTTAAGAAAATGGAGCCAAGTCTCAACGCTGCCCTCCTCACGTCCCTCCCCTGGAAATGAGATTGTGCTGTCTTCGCTTAATCATACCCTGCCACCTCCTGGCAATCAGCCCCCTTTGCCATCCTGCGTGATGTGACCACACACACACACGGACAAGGCTACCCCACGTCACCCATCCGTGGCAACAAAATCAAGCACGTGGCTTTGAAGAACAGAACATTGACAGATCTCGTTTGTCAAGACGCCGTTGTGCAGTTGTTGTGCATTGTAATCACTTTCTCTGCCCTGTTACTGCGTGCACATCCTCATGAGCCACAGCTATATTTAGCTGCACTGGTGTACGTAGTGTGTAGTGCTTGTCTCAGTGCCACAGAACGACCTTAGCACGGATGGGATAATGAGCCACCTGGCCTACAGCTGGGCACAGGGAACCAGAAAGGACACAACGCCGGTGTGATTAGAACTGGCAGTCCTGATGCACGTGTGTACGCAGCAGTCAGGTGCAAATGGACCAAAGACCAAAGCCACCTTTACATTAGTCACTGGAGAGTGTGAAATTCATTTGCCAGGTTGCATTTGTGGTGAATAGATGAAAACTGGATGCAAATTACATACAGACTTGTTGCTGGTTCATTTGTATAACTGTGGTTTAAAAAAACTCCTACTGAGTTGACTACATAGACAGCATTTGTAGGCCAATTGTAAATGGACTAATAATCTGAGTAGGTTCATGTTGGATGTTCAAACACTAATATAATCAGCTATACATGTAGCTTCCATTCATTAACATTCCAAGTGTTTATAATATTTTTGAAAGAAGTCTCTTGTGCTCACCAAGGCTGCATTTATTTGATTAAAAATACAGTAAAAACAGTAATATTCTGAAATATTATTACAAAGTAAAATAACTGTTTTCTATTTGAATATATTTTAAAATATAATTTATTTCTGTGATGCAAAGCTGAATTTTCAGCATCATTACTCCAGTCTTCAATGTCTCACAATCCTTAAAACATTTCTTAAAAACATTTCTTATTATTATCATTGTTTTTTTTATATTATTATGCAAACAGACATACTATTTACAGGTGACAAATCAAATACAAAAAAAAAAAATTGTATTTGATTATTATCATTGTTGAAAACATCTGTGCTGATGAATATTTTTCATTATTCTTTAAAAGCTTACAGGAACATAATTTATTTGAAATTATTTAAAATATTTTCCAACATTATAAATGTCTTTCACTTGCTGTCAATTGAATGCATCCTTGATGAATAGTATTAAATTGTGAGACTATGTGCAATAAAAAAACAATCTTACTGACCCAAATTGAAATTTGCAGTTTCAATTTGTAAATTAAGACATGCATGTGATGCCTGAAAATGCTGTTTAGATTTAATTTTACCTATTCGAATGCACATTTAATGCCCAGCAAACTATGCAAGTTTATTTTGTACATTCTAATGCATGTATGATGCTCAAAAATTGCAGTTTATTCTTGCAGCTTAGTAGGTTTTGAAATGCAGCCAATAATATACAGTATAAGGGCATGACCAGACCCTTGCTTAGAGTTGCTGTCAGAGATTTATTAGATTTTAACTTTAAAATATTGAGATGAATGTTACCACAGACAGCCTGTATTACTTCTTATGACTACTGATAAATTAAGGACAGTCTTGTTTGGCATTTTTGGACATTGCCATTCCTTCATCCTCTCACATATGTGGCCCAGGAATCTCTGGTTCCTTCTTATGATGTTCCCTCCTTCACTCAAACTCAAACAAGAATTGTGCTTTGCTTTCTGACAAAATCATATCCTTATTTTCTGTCATTTTTTTACTTTAGACTTGAGAGAAGTTGACAATCGAAACCTTTAGTGAATAATAGCAAGAAAATACCTTGAACCTATGTCAGCTGTGGTTTTGTTCATACAGCCATAACTGACTCACTTCGGTTATAGAATATGTTTGTCACAGTTTTTCAAAACCAATCAGAAATGAATTTAACTGCTGTATGAAATAAGAGACTGCCAGTGACTCATTCTGGCTTTTAGAGATATAGAGAATGTATAATGAGAGGCAAATTTTGGTGTCATTACATTATCACTGAATGATTTGATCAGTATAAATTGACATTTGCTCATAATGAGCGTACAAGATAACACAGTGGCTCATACATTTGAGCAGATAAACCTTTCAGGAAACACAAAGGCCTCTTGATTTGGTAATCGTTTCTCTTTCTGTGCGCTAATACTGTAATACTTGACATGTAAGAAAAACGTAACAATTTTGCACAATATTCCTGACTGATTTACCTTGAGCAAAGGGCTGTTTTAGTGTGACCCTGGACTAGCTAAAAACTTTTTGTTTGCATTTATTTATAATTTTTTGAGCCAGTGTCTGCTGGACAAATTAACTCTAAGTGTAAAATGTGCAGCGTAATGTCTTAGTATGATTTAGTATTCATAATTTTATACGTTTTATTTAATTGTATATATTTTACCATATAATATTTAATTATTTAATTTTCTTATTATTTAGTCCTTTTCCTGTTTACAAAGATTGTAAGTTGTATATTTATATATGTTGTGTATATATATATATATATATATATATATACGTGCCGTATATTTTAAACATTTAATTTGGTCAACTTTTATGGGTATGCTAGCCTATATTTCTTTAAATATTGTATCTTATTTTATCATGCTGTCTGCTACGAATAGCACTGTAATACTCTGAACTCTGAAGTTTCTTTTCCCCACAATCAGTGCAGAAAATGTGAAAAATAGCTGCATAAAAATAGAAATACTCAATATGCTGCCTCCAGAGAAGTTCTCTGACTCATGTCTCTCATCTCTGCAGTCTGGTGGACGACCGCTGCGTGGTGCAGCCAGAATCTGGGGACCTAAACAACCCTCCTAAGAAATTTCGAGGTAAGGCCACATTTATGTCTCCATAACTGTGGACTCTGAAGTGTTATACGGAAATGTTTTAGAGATTTCTGTTGAAGATGTCTTAAACTTGCCCTTATTTAAAGGAATTTTTGTGTGATATCTGCTTGATCAGTGGTATTTTCCTGTTGTATGATTGTATGGATATCATTTGTCTCATGTTTGGTTTTCTTAACACTATTGGTTGGGTAGGTTTTAGTGTAGGTGCTACGTTATTTTCAAATGCATTAACCATTTAATGTTCTGTGATATGTGCAACAACCAACACAATAAAAACACTGCCAGATTCATATTCATCTGTTTCAGTTAAATCCAAACACGCTTTTAGTGCATTTCACATGCAACATATCATTTTGCAGAAATGTCACTACTGGCACATTTTTCCAATAAGTCTGAGTTGTTGTTTTTTTTTCTTTGAAACTAAGGGCCAGGTTTACTAACAGCTTGCGCCAGCTCAAACCGTCTTTTGGTGTTAAAATAGTACTGTCGGGTTTTACTAAAGACGTGCCGTGATGAATTAGCGCTGAAAAGGCGTTGGACACTGTTGTTTTTGTGCCTGACCTTATTGAATATGCATTTGTTGGAGTTTCCCTTTCAGATGCAAAATTTATGGGAGGAGAGTATTAAAATAAATCACGCGACGAGATTTACTAATGTTTGCGCTTGTCAAATTACTGGTATTTGCTTCATTATTTAACGCCCAGAAAAGCATGTCTTAAACTATTTTGCACTTGAAATGGCTACAATTTTTGTTGCTAGGAGGAGGCCCCGCAGAGAACAGAGCGCACGTAGTAGAATGAGAGGATTTTTTTTCCACATGTATTATTTTATTTGGAATGCAAGAAGAACACGAAAATATCGTTTGCCAAGCCATGTTATTTTTAATTTGCGTCAGGAAATAAAAGACGACTTGGAACCCTCAACTAGGAGTCATGCAATACCAGGTCTATCAAAACTTCTTGCAACTTCTAGCTTCATTTTTTGGCCTCTGGTTATTTTCAACATACTGTAGCTTCTTTATTTCTTTATTCTTTATTTGCGACTGCTCTACTTTTCGCTGCGCTTGGTATATTGCGTTGGTCGATATGTAAATGAGACGTTGCATCTGTGTTCTTTAATTTGCGCGTTGTTAATAAATCACCACAGAAATTTCCATGCCCATCGGCGCTAATTTGCCCTGTTTAGTAAAACTGGCCTTAAGTTGTTAAATAGGAGACTGCATGGGAATCACAGGTGCTATAAGCATAAATAGTCTGTGTAACACTTTTAAAAGGTGCTATATAAAGATGCGGTTGTATATTTGTGTTTTCACTTGGATGAAAGATATCTCACCCAGTTTTGGAAAAATAGAAAGGTCAAAGATGGTGTTGTATTCCGTGTAGTGCAACAGAGAATGATGCAATAAAAGCTCAAAGTTTAGTTCCAGGTATAACACACCTGTCTGTCATTTTTTGGTGAACTTGAAGACCTTGATTAGCTGATTCAGGTGTGGTTGATGGAGCTGGAAATAAAATAGTAATGTAGTTATAGTAATGGAGCTCTTCAGGAGCAAGCTGTGACTTTACCTTTTGTTTACTGGAAAGAGACTGATTCTGGTGAAACCTGTCAGATGTTAACTAACCTTGTCCTCTGGGCTGCTGTGTGGAAATTGAGCCTTAGGCATGCTGGAAGAAACCTCTGGGCCCCTTCTGTTCATATATTGCTCTTATGACAGTCTGTCACACTGTAGCATGACATGTTGTCTCACTTTTTTACCAGCTGATGCGTATATTTAGTGCATTATCTTTCCACCTGTGTCCAAGGTCTCAGTCAAGAGGCAAAAGCTAGAGATACTCAGATCACACACACACACACACACACACACACACACACTGCCTTTCAAAAGTTTGGGATCAGTAAGATTTTTAATGGAGTCTCTTATGTTTATCAAGGCTGTATTTATTTGATCAAAAATACAGAAAAAATAGTAATAATGTGAAATATTATTGCAATTTCTAGTATTGGTTTCATATTTTAAAATACTTTAAAATATAATTTATTTCTGTGACGCAGTGCTGAATTTTCATTAGCCATTACTCCAGTCTTCAGTGTCACATGATCCTTCAGAAATCATTCTAATATGCTGATTTATTATCAGTGTTGAAACTGTTGTGCTGCTAAATATTTTTTTGGAACCTGTGATACTTTTTCTTTGATTCTTTGATGAATAAAAAGTTAAAAAGAACAGCATTTATTCAAAATAAAAATCTTTTCTAACAATATAAGTCTTTACTATCACTTTTTATCCATTTAACACATCCTTTCTGAATATTCATTTCTTTAAAAAAAAAAAAGAAAAAAAAAATTATCAAACTTTTGAATAGTAGTGTATATTGTAACACGACATTTCTATTTTGAATAAACACTGTTCTTTTTAACTTTCTGTTTTTTTTAAAGAATCCTGAAAAAAGTATCACAGGTCCCAAAAAATATTAAGCAGCACAACTGTTTCCAACATTGATTATAAATCAGCATATTAGAATGATTTGAAAATTCAGCTTTGCTTCACAGGAATAAATTATATTTTAAAGTATATTAAAATAGAAAACTGTTATTTTAAATTGCAATAATATTTCCCAAAATTACTTTTTTGCAGTATTATATACTGCCTTGAAGAGCATAAGAAACTTCTTAATAAAACATTAAAAATCTTACTGATCCCAAACTTTTGAACAGCAGTTTATATATACTTTTTTTCCATTTCTACTATCTATTTACAAAAGACAGCTGGTATAAATACAACCAGTGATTGTCTCTAAAATCATATTAGCTAAAACACAAGCATGCAAATAGGATTTGAAACGTGTGTCAACTGGTAAAGTTAACTGTCATTGCCAGCTGTTTGAGGCTTTCAGAGGTTTTTTGCATGTGAAAGCTTTTGCCTGCGACACTCTGCTCAATTCTGGCTGTTTAATACCTAGAGTCTTTGCCTAGTCTGAGGGATTTCTTTCTGTGAGGTTGTTGATGTTTTAACATGCTTCACCCTGTTGTATTACCATTTAAGTCCAGCTGAGGTGCTTGAAGGCACATAGTGTATGTAGAACCTTTTTTTCTTTACAATCCTTGGATTTTTTATGGCCGTTTATATCTCTCATAATTGCAATAAAACTGGCATTTGGCTTCAAGTCAGTGATTCTTTCTGTCCAAGTCTGTCTTGCTACAGCATAAGGCTGCTGAGGCCATGACATCCTCCTCCTTAGAGAAATGAGGTTTTCTGTATATTTGTCTTGAGGAATTGGAGAGCGTGATAAAATATCTTGCACTTCTGTGTCATTTTATTCCCCCGAAGTCCAATTTGAACATTAGTCATGAAGTCAGAATGACAGAAAGCAACATAAGAAGAATTCATGGATGTGGTTCATATGATGGTCAATTTATGTATTTGTTGTTTTTAAAAGATGTTTTTTTTTTTCATCAAAAATACAGTAAAAATGGTGAAATATTATTACAATTTTTAAATAGCATTCCTGTGATGCAAAGCCGAGTTTTCAGCATCATTACTCCAGTCTTCAGTGTCTTCAAAAATCGTTCTATTATTCAGATTTTGTGATCAAGAAACATTTCTTCTTCTTCTTCTTCTTCTTCTTATCATTATCATTATTATCAGTGTTGTAAACAGTTGTGTTGCTTAATCTTTTTGTGGAAACTGATTTTTTTCCCCCCATAATATAAATGTCTTTACTGTCACTTTTGATCATTTTAGTCCTTGCTCAATTAAGTATTTCTTTCAAAAATAAATAAATGGCCCTGAGCGAACTATAGCAGGCCTGGTGTTGTCTCTGTCTGTGTCTGTCACACACACTAATAAAACAGCAGGGGCTCCAGACCTCCAGAATGAATCTTTTATGAATTCATTAAACTTGTGAAATGATCTGATAACCTGGAATAGATTTATTTCCCTAATTGAAGGTCACTGAATTGAAAATCAACCTTCTTCTCTCTTTACTCCTCTTGTTCAGAGTTGGTAGCACACCTTGTGTCAACGTATGATTCTGAGTCAACTCAGTCAACTGGTGGTTATTTTATAGTTGGTGATTTTGGTTTAGTTTTGGTATTTTTTTTTTTTGTCTAGTCGTTAACTATGGCATAACCAACTGTTTTTGCTAAAAGTGTTATTTTGATTTATAGAAGCAGCTATGTGATACAGCGGATCAGTCGCTTCGACACAGATCTCTGGTTGTTCATGAGGATAAGTAAATGTGGCAGATGGATGGGTCTTTGTCAGCTTGTTTTGTATGGCTGTGTATATTGGCGTTTGTTCTGGAATTCATTGTGTGTATCTTATAATATCCATGTGTGCCTGTATGTATATTTTTGTCAGCGTCATTAAACCCAGATGGATAGGAAGCAGAATTGTCCATTACTATGGCTTCATTGTGACAGACTTTGATGGACAGGTGTTGTGTTTTTATAGTGACTGATGGATAAAGCTTAGAGTCAGACAGCTCTAGTTAGCTGGATGGAGAGTTGATTGCCTGTGTGCTATATCCGCAAAAACATCATGGAAGAGTCAAATAAGTAGATTTCAATGTTGGTTAATGCTAAAAGATCAAAGATTACTTCTTATATTGAATACTCCAGAGATATCACTCTCTTTAACAAACACAAATTTATTTTATGAGATTTTGTTAATTAAAAAAACCCACTGTTTTTGTCATGTGGAACTTTAAATTTTATTATTTTTTTGTCACTTTATTGTCAAAGTCATAAGTCGTGCACAAAACTACATATTTAAGTGGGTTTCATGATTAATGATTAACTAGCAAATTACAAAAAATGTAGATAAACTAGTAGAAATAATAATTTTAAAAAAATCTAGATAAAATAGTGAACATCAGTTGACCAGTGTAAGAATGTAGTACTAGTATAAACTGTGTTTAACATTTTAGCATATTTGGAACTATTATTTTTAGCAGGATTATTGACTACTAGGCATGACCAAGAAACTGGGTTTTATTTGACTGGACAATTGAAACTGGATAGGTAAAATAATTTGCAAGAATAAAACTAGAAATATCTCTTCTCTTTAAGAAGGTTTGTGCATGAAAAAGCATCAATGGTATATAAAGGACACCGTTTTGAAAATTAGTAAAGGTCACTACAGACCCAGTAACACGTTTCCATTCAGTAAGTCTGACTGAATTTTGGTAGTTTATGGCTATACTTTTGGTTTTGAATTTTTTGTAAATTTAGATGACATTAGAATGTAAATTAGACTCGGGATGATCATGATGAAATTAGTTTTTAGTCCCTCACTTCTCATATTTGTATAATTTATAGATGTTATTAGGAAATACTCAATGTGGCAACCTAGAAGTCACTCTTGAATAACATGATTTCTGGGTTACCACAATGAGTATTTCCTTACCCAGTTTCCTTACACTGTTCTTCATTGATGACACTGTGGTAGATAACCAGTCATGTTTCTTCATACACTCTAACAAAAAGATGGCCTTCTCCTTTAGCTGTACTCCACCCAGCTACTGTTTCAGACTTTTGTCATCTATCATCTAGCCATCTCTCGTCTGCCCTCTTCTGCTACTTGACACCCTGAGCTTATCCGAAATTAAATGACAAAATCCTCACATATGCTTATGTTTTTATGAAGATCATTTCATAAGCTGCCAGATGTAAGATTGAAGAACATTTCTAGCCTAGAGTTCAGCAAATGACTGGCAGAATTTATTAAAAGGATATTTCACCTAAATATAAAAATTCTGTCATTATTGCTCACATGTTGTAAATTATATTTGAATCTAATTTTTAAAAATAGATCTATTTTAATCTGTATTTGATTTTTTTTGTTAAATTATTCCTTTAAACTGCTGGGCGGTTCTGTATCACTGTTTTTTAGGAATGTTTTTGATGGTTTTCTCCCTGTCTGTGCCTTTATATGAATCAGAATGCATGAAACAGTTGCAGAACTTCTGCATTTTAATCACGATTCAAACAAAAATTCTACATATAGTATGAGCAGTTTTTTGATGTAAATTAGATTGTATAATTTCAAAATTTAAAGCAAAAGCAGAATAGTCTGACCTTATCTTTGTGAAATTATGCTATATAAAACATACCTGCACGAAACACAAACAGCAGAGGGGCTAAAAAAGAACGCTTTGCATTGGGTGGTTCTTGGCCTCCACGTCGTGCATTATAATCGTTTAATGCACAGCTAGCCTTGCATTATACCTTACATAAACCCCAGTTCAGTATTTAGGATTTTCTTCCAATATTTAGCTTACTCTGCCTGCTACAGTATTCAGAGCCTGGCTTCTGTTAACGGCTGTTTAGACTTGGTTTATTTGTTAAAGAATTAGTTGTGTGTTATTAAAAGTTCTCTAACCATTAGTCTGAAGTGTACGTAGTTAACAGGGAACTCCTTAAATCACAGTGTTGTCTATGTTGCTTAACCACTTGTAGCGGTATGCTGGTTTTTAAAATATTCATACTGTGTCCGTAAAAATTTTGCCAAAAGGTGAGCTGATTTAAAATAACTGAAACCCTCTGACAGCAGGTTATGCAGATGAAGGCCAATAGCAGCCATAGCAAGAGAAGTTGGTCATTCCAAATCTGTGATTTCTAGAATATTGCATCTTTACACTGTCATTTAAGTCCCCCAAAAAGGCTGGTTTTCCATGAAAGATAAATGCACGAGAGGACCGGATAATGCAGAGAATCTCAATGGGAAATCGGTTCAACACTGCAGCAGGAATTGCTTTTAAGGATCTGTCTCAGCATACAGTGTCTCAACGTTTAAGGGAAGTCAGACTGAAAGCCCACTCTGCAGTGGCCAAACCTCTCAGCAGCAGAAAGACTCAAAAGGCTAGACTAACCTTTGCTGAGGAGCATGTTGTGTGGAGAGAGGAGAACTGGTTCAAAGTTCACTTCAGTGATGAGAACAAGTTTAATTTATTTGGGTCTGATGGGATGCAATATATTCGTCATCAAACTGGGGAAAGACTGAACCCAAAGTGTGTAAAGAATTGAAAGGTGGAGGAGGAAGTGTCATGGTTTGAGGGATGTTTTCTGTAGCAGGAGTTGGGCCTCTTATACAGCTACATGGCAGAGTGAATGCAAATGTAAAGGTAAAGCAGTTCCTTGAAGCTGAAAATACTGAAATAATAAAATGACCGGGCCAGACTCCTGATCTAAACCCGATTGAAAATCTAAAATAAATAACAAAGTTATGGGTAAGAAACCCATACAGTTACCAAACTGTGGAAGAGACTGGAAGAAGAGTGGACCAAGATCACACCAGCACATTCTGAGAAACTAGTGATATCCTACGGCTGCAGATGTGCTGAAGTCATTCAAAACAAAGGCCTCTACACTTCCTACGAATTTTTGACTGCTGAAACTTTCAGAAATTTTAGTTGTAATCTTTCTTTGTGCTACAGTCTTTGCTGTTCTCCAATATCGATCACTGTATTTTCCTCAAAATAAAGGGTTTTTGTCTTGGTTATTTTTTTAAAACACTGTTCTACTAGCATGGTATAGCCACAACTAAAATTCCTTCAAATTTTGAACGATGAAGATCATATTATTTCTGAAAAAAAATCAAGTGTTCATGTTCTCGAATTTTGATCTCCACTGTATATAAAATAAAATAAAATAAAATGAAATGAAATGAAATGAAAATAAATTAAAATAAAATTAAAATAAAATAAAATAAATAATAAAATAAAATAAAGTAAAATAATAAAATAAAATAAAAATAAAATAAAAAAAATTCAATTAAATTAAAAAATTAAAATAAATAAAAATAAATAAAAATAAAAAATAAAAAATAAAATAAATTAAAATAAAATAATAAAATAAAATAAAATTAAATTAAAAAATCCTAAAGGTCATAATCCAGCACTTTAACACTGAACCTTTCAGGGCATGAGCCAAGCACATTTAGGGCTCGTTCTGCAGTGCCATTGATGGAAATTAGACTTAATTGAATGTATCTAAGCAAATACACAGTGCCTTGATGAGCTTGTGATATAGCAAGGTCATGTTTGCTCTGATCATGACTAGTGTTCTTCTGTCCTGTCAGCTGTGGACTCAGCAGATGGCTGTCACATTATTACTGATACCATATGCAAATGTTAGGAAAAGTACTCATTTAATGACTTGCTTTGAATAACTCTAGCTGCACCGAACGCCGTCAGATATATACATAAAGTCTTACCATAACTATCTGCGGGTGTTACAGTTATGAGCTTGTGGTGAAGCGTTGAATAGAATATTTTTTGTTGAACTGAAAGTGTAGCTGGTGGCTGAGGGTTCACAAATGCTGTTCACAGGGAAGCACTGTTTCCTTCTTTTCAGAAATGTGACTGTAGCTCAGCTGTTTTCAGTGTAGCTTATAGTGTTATCAAATGCTGCATAATAGGTTTATGTGAAAAATGGATTAAAAATGACTATTAGAATGATATTTAGTCATATAAACTTGTTAAAAATGCCTTTATATTTAATCATTTCAAGTCAGTATCTTGTGTAGTGTAGTTACCTTTTCAAAAACTGATTTTTTTCCATAAGTTTTAAGGCATTGTGTGTCATGTTTATATGCCTGGCAGGATCTTTTTTTGTTATTGAATGTCTGAATTTCAGGATTTTAGGACAGGTCTTGAAATGGATACAAGGCTGGAACAATGGATGTCTTGTGTTGTGATGATAGAGATACAGTCATGGTCAGTGAAAAGCTCACCTGCTCCTCGCTCCAAAAACTCTCCAGTCAAAGGTGGACAGTGTGTAAATGTACTTGAGGGTTAAATAATTAATAATAAAATAATAAATAATGAAAAATGCCCTTTTTAGGGTTAAATAATTAAATAACTTTTTTAATTAAATGTCTTTTTTTTAAATTTTTTTGTATTTAAAAGCTGGTGTCTCAACACTGCTGCCACACACCACTGAACAGACATATGCTGATGCACTTCCTGTTTGATTGATGAGGCACAGCTGTGTAGGTGGACAGACACATCAGGCCTGGGGTCTGCCGCAGGTTTTCTCATACAGGATGAGCTGTGCTTACCAAAAAACAAAGATAGGAGTATAAACAGTGTCCTCAGCCTAGATGTCAAAAACAATGTTTGTTTACAATGATTATTATTAATAAAAAATATTTTTTTTAATTATAAAATGATAAAAATAAAATTGTAAAATATTTGTTTGTACATAATTTTAAAATATTTATTCTTATTTTTTATTTTTATAAATATATAAAATTAAAAATGATTACAAATTAATTAATATTTAACATTAAAATGACAAAATGATTGATTATTTATTTTACAAAATATTTGTAAATTGTTTATTTTGTATAATTGTATTCTTTTTTGTAGATTGAGATTTTATTGATTTAAAAATCCACATTGTTTTGACCAGGTAATAATATTATTATTATTATTATTATTATTATTATTATTATTATGTTATATTTGTACATTTATATGTATGTTTATAAATATTTTTAAAATGATATATTCTTTATTTGGAATATTAAAAGTATTGTGGCATTACAAGTACATTGTAAACACTATTTCATTAGATTATGATACTGCTATTGTTAGCAAGGCTATAATGGGAGAAACACTTGAGCTTTTTCTGAAATAATACAAGGATCTTTTTTCCTCCTCTGTCTCCTGCTTTCTTCAGGTAGCTGTAGCAGAGCAGTAGTGGCAGGGCTTTGCTCACTGTACTTCTGCTTGCCACCATTAAATCTTTAGATCCCTCATGGTATTAATAGCCTACTTAAGCTGTTTAAAAGGCCTGGTTTCCAGAGAGCCTTACAGTGTCATTCAAACGTATGCCGTTCCTTTCTGATCCTGGGTCACGGCCACAAAGGTAGTCCCAGGGTCCTGTGATGAGCAGCGGCCCACTATAGCATACTATCAAGAAACACCCATTCAGTTATTATGCTGTGAATTTTGGTATCTCTGAAAGTTTAGCTAACAAATCCATGTCCAGCATATGAATTTTGATGCTGTTGTTCAGTTAAATTTGACAGTCAATAGACTAAATCTGTGATTGTGGAGACGACTACAGATATATTTTCTACAAAAGCAAAGTGTCTTCAGCTGAAGGTCAGCTACAGTATGTTAACCATTTCCCTCAAGGCGTTTTTTTACAGTGTTCATCTCAGACAGGGCGTTGTATCTCAGACTGGTTTAGCTTACTACAGAAAAAAATTAATAAGTGAGAGTGAACATGAGTAGTTGTCTGTTCCAGAGCCAACAAACTGGAACAAAACATGAGATGCCTGTTGCTTTTAACTATTGTAGTATTGTGAGTAGGGATATGCCGGTATCATATTTTCATGTTGCGATTAATTGATAATTCCTTTATCACGGTATACGATATTATCACGATTATTATAGAGTTTGTTTACTAATGAGTTAACTAATGTTAACTAATGAAGCCCTAATGTAAAGTGTGACTGAACAATAACGAATCAAAACACTTTCAAAAAATATCTAGGGCATGTTGTAGTCCGGATTAAAATGTAAAAAAAATGTTGAAACTAAATAGCCTATTAAGTCTAAATATTAAAGTATTTGGCACTGTGATGAACACCATAGCGAATGCAAAAGTCTGAATGGCTATTAAATCATTTAACACGTTTCAGAAACAGAAACCTGTTTTGTTTATGGGGTTTCCGGGGTAACAGCTGCATTATGTGTAGCGCCATCTGCTGTCAGAGAGTGGATGTGCGCTTTCATCCAGAGCGTCTTTTTCACGTGTTCTGCCATGCGCTTCTCATCCGCGCTTGTCTTTGACGCAGCATACAGTGGTGTTGTGCATTGTGAACAGTTGATGGGAAAAGTATTCTGAAAATGCATTCACAATTCTGAATAATTTGTTATAAATAATTATTCTCTGTATTTTGAAGTGCCCACGATAACAATATCGTGCATATTCATTATCGTGATAAATCGCATTAGGCACATGTCTAATTGTGAGGAATGCTTTGTCAGCTCATGGCACTGTTTTGCTTTGCATTTATGTGAATTTGTGAGTGTCTGTACTGTATGTAGATATTAGTATTTTAGTACATTAAGTACATATGAACATTTAGTACATTTTGTGTGAGCAGGCCTTCAGAATACACTATAACTATAAAGATAGATAACTATAAAAATACAGTAACTATTAGCATTCACACCTACACACACTATATTATTAGTGAGGTCTGCCACTTTAAATGCTCAAGCTCTTTGAAGTCAGATGGATTCTGATTGGCTGTCAAAGTTTTCATCTTATTGTGTGATTCCAAAGATATTGTTTCTGTGTTGTTATCTTTACAGTTGTGGTGTGGATGTCACAATTTTTTTTTAGAGTTAGAACGATTATTAAAAATGTATAGTTATCATTCTTAGTGTGAACAGACCTTAGTTCACCCAAAAATGAAAATTCTGTCATTAATTAATCATGCTCATGTCGTTCCAAATCCGTAAAAAACCTTTGTTCTTCTTCAGAACACAAATTAAGATATTTTTGATGACATCCAAGAGCTTTCTGACCCTGCATAGACAGCAACACAACTGACACGCTCAGCCACTGAACTACCACTGAACTCCTGACTACCTTTCTGGACCTTGAAAATGTCAGTTGCGTTGCTGTCTATGCAGGGTCAGAAAATTCTCGGATTTCATCAAAAATATCTTAATTTGTGTTCTGAAGATGAATGAAGGACTTATGGGTTTGAAACGGCATGAGTAATTAATGGCAGAATTTTCATTTTTGGGTGAACTATTCCTTTAACCCTAAACTTATTAAAATTATCAGTTGAAATTGGATGCATTTAGTGGAGACATTTAGTGGGTATTTAGTTATTTATGCTCATTTGCTCTATTTTTACCCTTTTATTTATTTATTTATTTATTAACCTTTATGGTCATTTAATTCCTAATTTAAAGTGAACTGTCTTTAAAAGTCTTTAAAAACACTAATAATTTAGAATATTAACACTGGTAAATGGAATCTGTAGCAAATTTCAAAATATAAAAATCCATTGGACATGCTGTACATAAAAAAACTGATGCGTAAATTTTCTCGCAGCATTTGAAGTAGATGATTTTTATTTTTTTGTTTTTTTAAAATCATTTAAACAAGTAGTATAGCTTTTTAATATCAACCATTTATCCATTATCTGCCATCACATGAAAACTTTATTCAGCTCATTAGTATTGGCCATGATGTTGTTAGTATTTCTGGCCAAAATACCCTACAGTTAGTGCTACTATTGTAAAAACCATGGTAAATTTAGAGATGGTAGCATCATTCTTTGAGGTTTCTTTTAAAATTGTGCATTTCTTCTGTACGTTTGTGTCCATAGCTGTTTGACAGCCTGTAGTGTTTGGGTTGGTGTGGTGTGACTCTCTGTTGTTTAGCATGCTAACTGCCTCTCATCTCTGAGTTTGACCCAGCATTGCCCCTCGACACCATCAACCTACATTTCTCTTCCATCATTCCTTCCGGTCCTCCTCTCACTGCCATCCTCCGTCCCACTTTCCCCTCACATGCTCCTCTCCTAACTTTCCCCCTCCCCTCCTTCAGCATTTCTTCTTCTGTTTCTCCATCCACCCCTAGTTCCCTGGTTGCTAATCCCTGAGCGCTAGCGTTAGCGTTGGCCGCGTTTCTCAGTGCGTTCTGCGGACGTAGTGCTATTTTTACCCGTCACACTTAATTACGTCCTCTTCCGTGTCTTCCTTCCCTTCCTGTTACTCTTTCCTTCCTTCTACTCACTGTACCTGGCTCTCAGTGCAGTCCTGTCCTATCATGATAAGATAAGAGTGCAGCTGGTTCTCAAGAAGAATAACCTGCTGGTTATTCTAACATCATGATAGTATCTGGTCCTCAAAGTTTATATGTGTGACGAGGTGCGTTCCCTACACTAATCAAGGGATGTTTGTAGTTCACCTGACTTTTTTTTTTTTTAATAAATATTAAATATTATTGATATATATTTATATATTAGAGTTTCATTTGTTGTAATAATAATTATAATATTAGTTTATATGTACTGTGGCATTGCAAGTGCATTAAACACTGTATTGTATTAGATTGTGAAAACATTCATAACTTGTTGGCTTAGCCTTGCTGTAGCTTACAAAAATATACCACAGTAACCATACTTTCTGCCAGAATACCATAGTTACAACAGCTTTTGTTACCACTGTGATGTGGGTAATGTGAGAAAAGGTGTTGCCCTTGTAAAATTCTTGTGTTCTGGGTGGTTTCTAGGGTTTTTCTAAATGGTTTTGGCTTGATGCTTCTTGGCTCAAAACATTCAAAGAGTCTTTTTAAATCATTAATCCTATCACTATGTTCAACAAAAGAAAGAAACTCATACAGGTTTGGAAAGACATGAGGGTGAGTAAATGATGACAATTTTTATTTTTGGGTGAATTAAAGGAATAGTTCACCCAAAAATGAAAATTGTGTCTTCATTTACTCACCCTCATGTCTTTCCAAGCCTGTATGAGTTTCTTTCTTTTGTTGAACATAGAAGAAGATATTTTGAGGAATGCTGGTAATCAAACAGTTGATTGTCCCATTGACTTCTATAGTATTTCTTTCCCTACTATGGAAGTCAATGGGAACCAACAACTGTTTGGTTCTTCAGACGTCTTCAAAATATCTTTTTGTGTTCAACAAAGAAACTTATACAGGTTTGGAACGACACGAGGGTGAGTAAATGATGACAGAACTTTCATTTTTCCTTTAATCGAAAGTAATACAAGTAAACATGATTTGAAAGATAATTCATGACTGTGGCACAAACAGTGGTATATTCAATGAATTGACTAAAAATTCTGATTTAGTTAATCAAGGAAAGTGTTTAAATGTTCTAGTAAAAATGTGTAGATTAATATTTTTATGTGAATGAATAAAATGTTTAAAAATTCTTAACATTTACTTCATTTAACATGGGACACATTCATTTGAAATGTCATCAATACAAATTAGAATTATCGTATCATTTTACTGTATTTTAATATTTTGAATTTTGAACAGCTGATTGGCTGAAATTATGTATCCTGTGTGTGTGTGTGTGTGTGTGTGTATTTATTTATTTATTTATTTATATCACCTATTTTACTTGTATTAATTGTGTTTTACTGGACAGATTCACATGACTCACTTTTTGGAGTTAAACTGGCAAAGTGACCCAGTCATTTAACTAATGAGTCAAACTTGAATCCTCTTGTGTTCTCCTTTGGAAACTAAATGAATTGTTCTAGTCAGTTGTGCCTGCAGTCACAGGTACCCTCATGATTTCATAAAATAATAAAGAGTACAATTAAATAGGTTACAATGTCTCTGAGATGAACCTGCTTATATCCTTTCTAAAAATGGCTAAATACACCTTGGTGATTCAGTACTGCTGGATATATGGCAGTTTTATTTTGTGTTTGGAAGGTCGGTTAGTCCAGTGATTCTCAACAAGGGGTATTTAGGCCGTTTCCAGGGGGACTTGAAAAGATTTTAATTTTCTGTTAGATCTCTAAAAGAGGAATAATAATATATTAAAAGAACACATTTTCGTCAGTTAATTTTTAAGGAAAGAAAACACAAATAAAACAAATGTATTTTAAAATAATATTAGTGATAATGCTAAATGACTTTTACAAGTTAAAGAATATAAGTTAAAAAGAACACATTTATGGTTTGGTTTTGATGACTTTATTTTAAGGTCCAATTTTCGCTATTAACAAACCATTAACTACGACTTTGCCTCAATAAACTACTAATTTGCTGCTTATTAATTGTTAGTAAGGTAGTTGTTGAGTTTAGGTATTGGGTCGGATTAGGGATGTAGAATATGGTCATGCAGAATATGGGTTTTATAAGTACTAATAAACAGCCAACATGTTAATAATAGGCATGCTAATAAGCAACTAGTTAATAGTGAGAATTGGTCCCTATACTAAAGTGTTACCACAATAAAAAATAACAACTCTGATTTATGTATGCACAGTATAAAGTCTCCTATAGGCAGGTGAAAAGTTTGTGTGAACTTCTCTTAAGGTGTTTTTGTGTGTTTTCTGTTCTTCCTTTCAGACTGTCTGTTCAAGTTGTGTCCAATGAACAGGTACTCAGCCCAGAAACAGTTCTGGAAAGCAGCAAAACCTGGTGGAAACAGCACCACAGACACTGTACTACTCAACAAATTACATGTGAGTTCAATACGGAACATTTCAGGCTTATGCCTCCTCTGTGGAAGCTTGTTTCTGCCATGGGGTTAAAAATAAAGGAATAAATTGCTTTTCTATTTTACAATGCTGACTTTTTTTTCCTAGTAATTCTGAATTTTTATCTCATAACTAGGATTTTTTTCTTGCAGTTCTGAGATTTCTGAGATATTATTGCACACTTCCTTTTTTTTTTTTTTTTTTTTTTTTTTTTTTTTAATTCTGTGGTGGAAAAAAAACTGAATTGTGAGAAGTAAACTTAGAATTCAGAATTGCAATATGTAAACTGACAATTACAAGTATAACTTGTGACTATGAGGAAGAAAGTCATAATTGTGAGATAAAAAGGAACAGTTACATTAAATTTTTTATACCCTGATGGAAATAAGTTTCCATACCCCTCTTTGTGCTGCATGAATAAGATAGTATAGAATCTCTAATTAAATTGGACTTAAATTAAGTGCAACTTGGTATTAAATATGACCATAAATATGGTTCATGTTCTTTACATACATATCAAATAACTGTTCATTTAAATCTTGTTTCATAAACTCGTCTAGATCTTTCTTTTATGTAAATTATGTATATACAGTATTTGTAACCATTTTAATCTGCATTTTCTCCTCTCTTTTTCAGCACGCTGCTGATCTAGAGAAGAAACAGAATGAGTCAGAAAACCGGAAGCTGCTGGGAACGGTGATACAGTACGGAAATGTTATTCAGGTAGGTCAGCCAGCTGGCAGATGGGAGGCAGAGGGATCTCACTGTGCCATTGAGGTCTTGGCAGGACAGAAATCCATTGTTCAGTGTTATTTTAGTGTCTATGTCATTGAGCTTGCATTTATAATTGTTCTACATTATTTATTATAATATAAGACTGTGCCATATGACCTCAGCATGTGACCCTTAGTATGTTCCTGTGGATAGCTAAAGGGGTTTCATGTGCATGCTGGCTTTGCTACATATTGTTCATTGCTCTATTAAAATCTGACATTTTTGTTTTTACTGTTTTGCAGCTGTTGCATTTAAAAAGCAATAAGTACCTTACAGTGAATAAACGGCTGCCTGCTTTGCTGGAGAAGAACGCCATGCGTGTGACGCTAGACTCTGCTGGAAATGAAGGCTCTTGGTTTTACATACAGCCCTTTTACAAACTCCGCTCCATAGGAGACAGTGTGAGTGAAACCATAGTGCCATATTTACCATTATAGTGCGATAGCAATTCTAGTTGGCAGGTTTGCAAAGCCTTGTCCACTTGGCTTTATTAATGTTTTCTTACTTAGATTTGAACTACTCCTACTAAACCTAACATGCTTGTATAATATGTAGATAAAAGTGTAAGGGTCAGTGGATCTTTTAAAATGTTTTGAAAAGGCTCTTTCAGCTCACCAAGGCTGCATTTATTGAAATAAAATAGGGTAAATGTAATGTATATATTGTAATAGTTAGCAGTTTCTGCAGAGGCGAGCAGCATTGAGAAGTGCTGTCTTGCAAATTGGGCCAAATTATATAAATTCAGTACCCTATGTTTGTTTTCAAGCAGACTCAGGTGCAATTCCTTGGAGTAAGGCTGAATTTGGAGCTAAATAAATTGAACTTGGATGTCAGATGTACTTTGCGATGCACTTGGGGCTTTAAATGGCCTGAGCTGTAGTTACAACATTTAAGCATCTGGAAAAGATGCAATCTAAACAGAACCAGACATAAAACAGTCTCCATTTACTCCATTAGATGTTGTTGCATGGGGGCCATGGGGCGTCATCCGCTGCTGATCTCTGGGGTTTTTACATAAGCTTCCACTGATGGTTACATGATGTCAAAGCTCACAGCATTGAATTCCCCTGCTAATGCTATTAAAATTGGCCTCTGTGGGAGAGTGTCGCTGACACTGAGCCTTCGTCATGGAAAGCAACGGCGATACTTTGAAACTGAACTGAACCTGGTCTTTTGGGATATAAATAAATACAAAACTAAGGCACTACAAGAGATTAACATAAATTTGGTTTCCTTTAGCTTTACAATTTAAAATCAGTTAGTGAAATGATCTAAATGAGCATAAATATATTAAGATTTCTCCTTTGAGCTTAGTAGTTTGCAGTATAGAACGTAGGTATCTGTTGTATTTGTACTTTGCCAGATTTAAGTTGCATGGCGTTTAGTTATAAAGTTGAAGTTTCAGTGTCTTTTAGGTTAGGGTGGTAGAAAAACACATGCATTTAGTTGTGAGAAAAAAAGTTCAAAATAATCTTTTTTAATATTCATATGTTAGTTATTAAATTATATTTATTAATAAACAACAATAAAAAATAAGGAATAAATAACCATAATAAATGATTAATAATTAGTAATAATAGTAAATGATAAATGAATAATACATTGTAGCTTATCCGTGTTTTTATTATATTTTCTAATTGTGTTAAATGTTCTATTTCTGACATTATTTTTAAAATCTATTTCTGATTGTTTTTCTTAATTTTATTCTGCCAAAAGAGGGTTGTAAAAAGAATTTCACTGCACATCATAGTGTGTATGCTTGTGTGTGACCCAAAAATATAATAAAATGAAATAAATTATTTTAATTTAATTCAGATCTATTCAAATTTTTTTACTAGCTTGCATGCTGATTGATTGATTGATTGATTGATTGATTGATCGATTGTCCTGGCTATACTTCTGATAAATTTTACTATAGAAGTAAAATTCTTAGTTTTTCTGCCATTCTTAGTTTTGCTTCTGCAACAACCATGAACAATTTCTTCACAAAATATATTTTGATTTTGAGCTTTTTTCTCTTTTAGGTTGTGATTGGGGATAAAGTGGTTATGAATCCTGTAAACGCAGGACAGCCTCTACATGCCAGCAGCCATCAGCTGGTGGACAATCCTGGCTGCAACGAGGTTTATCTGCTTCTTTCAATTTTATCCTTTTGTGTTTGATGTGTATTACACCTTGTACTGTGAATGTATGCAAATAACACTATTAATACAGTTCTGCTCTTAACGGCTATGCAGTAAGTGCTTTAAATTGAAGCATACTGTCTGTAAATTAACTTTTGCTGCATAAAACTGGAATTACTGTCCATGCAATTAGAACGCAGTGTTAGTGTGAAGGTTATTATGCTATGATAACACTAATTTAAGAGCCACTTTCTCTGCCAGACTGTCTCTGTATTGTGAATCATTGTTTTAAGTAAGTGCTAATGCTGAAAAAAATAACATAGTTTATCTTATGACGCCCCCTCCTCCCGCTTTCCTCTCCGTTCTCCTCAGGTGAACTCAGTGAACTGCAACACTAGCTGGAAGATTGTATTATTTATGAAATGGAGTGACAACAAGGAAGTCATTCTTAAAGGAGTAGGTGCTTCACACACACTTGAAATATAGTCCCTGGAGTTGTTGTTGATGGTTCTAGGCAGTTTTTAGAATGTGATGTTGCTGATTCCTTCTTTCTGTTTGCTAAGGGTGACGTGGTTCGGCTGTTTCATGCCGAGCAGGAGAAGTTTCTCACTTGCGATGAACACAGGAAGAAGCAATATGTGTTCCTGCGAACCACCGGCCGCCAGTCCGCCACCTCTGCCACCAGCAGCAAAGCACTGTGGGAAGTGGAGGTGAGTTACATGTTTTGTCCATTAAGAAAATCTTCTCAAATGAACACAACTTTTATGAATTTGGCCTAAATACAGTTGCCAGAAGTGAAAAGTGAAGATGAAGCTGTAAACTACACCATGGTTGTATGACTTCGTCACCACTAATAAGGTTCTTCCAACTCTTTCAATCTTAAATTCAATCGAAAATCTTTATTTTTTTTTAAATCTACAAGGAAAGTTTGTGAGGCTGTTAATGCAGAATAGTGAGTAGATGAGTTTTCCTGTTCGGCATTATGATATTAAATCAGTCCCTTTGGTTTTTGTGATTCAGTGATTGTGGAACAATCAACAAAATGACGTGTTATTTAATTTATTTATCTATTTTGTGAACCTTCATAATTCGCCATTTAAATGCAAAGTAATCACAAAAATTTTTTGCGTTAGGTCTTAAAGTGACAGCAGCCTAAAAAAACCTGCCACTGTCTGGGTCTTTAATGTTGATCTACAACACAAAATAAAGAAAATATCACTCACACTCCTGAGTTACCCCATGATTTACTCACTCTCAAGCTATCCTAGGTGTATATGACTTTCTAGTTTCAGAAAACTGCAATCGGAGTTATATTAAAAAATGCCCTGGCTCTTCCAAGCTTTATAATGGCAGTGAATGGCTGTTGATTTTGAAGTCCAATGAAGTGCAAAAAAGAAAGTCATATATACCTCGGATGGCTTGAGGGTGAGTAAATCATGGGGTAATTTTCATTTTTGGGTGAACTATCCCTTTAATAATAACCAATGTATACATATTTCATACACTGTGCAGTGTTTTATTTTACATTTGATTATTCATTTTCTGTAGTAGTTTGTACCTGAATACTAAACCTACCTTAAAAACCAAAAGCATGGTTTATTTCCTTTGTCTTTTCATTTTGTCCTGTTAATTTGTATTTGGTTCTTTGTTCTTAATTTTAATAACAAATAAAATAAGTTAACAAAAATAGCTGTATCTCGTTTAAAAGTTATGTGTAAGAATTTGGTAAGACACATACTGTAATAAACACACTTTCTGCATTTTGTTTGTTTGTTTTCTGTCATGCATGACTGTAGTATCTAATGTGGTAAAACATGCTATCTTAATTTTCTAAAAATTACCACCTTAAAATGAGTCCTTTTGATCATAATGAAGTCCTAGTAGGGCTGTTTAAAGACCCCGACAGCCTATAGTCCCATTTAGCTGCTTGTTAGCAACTGCTATTTTCGAGAAACATAAAAGCTTCAAAAAAATTACAAGTGGGGTGTAAGTGATGTATTTTGTGTCATATATGCACATATCGTTGTGTTTACTATAGACCTTATTTCAGGCATTTAACCAAAAACCCATTGACTCTGGGACAGTGGAATCAGAAGTTCAAATAAACTTGTTTATGGGTTTTAGGACTCATTCCTGCAATTTGTGTGAAAGGTCTCTTTAAGTATGTCATATGCTAATTGTGGCATTCCTCCCAATCTCATATTTCAGGTGGTTCACCATGACCCGTGTCGCGGAGGCGCT
Organism: Tor tambroides; assembly: GCA_021397915.2. Lineage (NCBI taxonomy): Eukaryota > Metazoa > Chordata > Actinopteri > Cypriniformes > Cyprinidae > Tor > Tor tambroides. Next base: position 29,426 of record JAFVLL020015168.1, read on the forward strand.
GGTTACTGGAATAGTCTTTTCAGGTTTAAACACTTGGCCACAGGACACTACCTGGCAGCAGAGGTGAGTGAGGTGTGTTCTACTAGCTCGGGATCCTCCCTCAGCTGTTCCCAGATCAGCACTAACCTCTCCCACTGGGTAGGGAACCTTACTAACTTCCTCTAGATTTTCTAAAAAAAAACTGCAGTCTGTAAGATTTTCAGCATCCCTCTGGATGGTTCCATCACGGCCTCAAACCTGACTCGAGCTCATTTTTGCTCAGTTAGATGCCAAATTGAGTCAATCTTACATAGTGCAGCTTTAATCACATCTGTGGTGCTGTTCTTTGAACATGGTTAGCAAGATATTTTTAAGGATATTTTGACATAAACATGCATTATATATTTTTAACCTAGTTCTGAGAAGTCAGATATGATATTCTGTTCTCTTTTACAGCCCTTTTTACTTTAAAATTTGATGCATTTCAGAGTGACAGGATATGCAATGAAAAAAAAAAAATTAAGGGGTGTAACAAGCCATTACATTCAGATGAAAGATTATGAATTATTATTTTAGTGTTATTTATATATTATTATTATTATAGGTTATTTTTTAAATTTTGAATTCACTTTCTGGTTCTTCACAAGCCATTCGATAATTTAAAGTGAGGGATGAATATTCCCTCACAATGTTTAGATTTTAAATAAATAAATAAATAAATTTCTCGGCTGATACTCAGAATTTTGCATTGAAATTGGATTGGTTCTGAAAAAAAAAAAATGGTATTGATGCAGCCCAATTTTTTTATTTTAGTTCATTTTTTTGTCAGTTTTTAATGTAGTTTTGCAGTGTGCTTTTGTTATTCTTTTTTAAATTACTATTACTATTTAGGTTTAATTATTAGTTTTTATTTACTTCCAGTTAGTAATGTTAGTGCGAATTGTCTTTTAGTGTAACTTTTTCTTTTATTATTTTATTTCGACAGCTTCATTTCAATTAACAAAAATGTTTTAGCTTGTTTAGTTAATAATATATTTTTTCTTTTTAATTATGTACTCCAGTTATTTGCAGTGGGACAAGGAAGGTCTATTAAAGTAAAAGGGGTTAAATTTGCTTTAATAAGGGAAAATCTTGGGTTTATGTCAAATCTTGAAACAGATCTCTCTAACCAAGTAAAACATGTTCAAAGATTAGGACCCTTTTCTTACTTTATTTAGGTTTTATTAGGTTGTGCCTAATAAATCAATCAATCAATTTCCTGATCAGTTGCCTGTCAGATAGAATGATCTGATTTCTTCCAGCATTTTGAGGGTATTTTTGGTGATTTATTTGTTCACAGGTTAATCCTGACTATGAGGAAGAGTCACAGGAATCACGCTCATCTGTAAGTAGTTTAATTTCTGTTGAATTGTCATTCTTGTGTACTGTACTGTGTGTATATATATATATATATATATATATATACAGTATGTGTGCAGGAAGCTTAACTAAACGGCTGACTGAATTTTGGTTTTGGTTTCAGGTGGCAGATTTTTCACCCTTTAACTTCCAGGTACTGTCAGACCTGCTGTCATACAAAGCTTATGTAGCTTCATCTTCATGTCAAATGCCAAAATCAAAGCATGCACCTTTAGTACTGCTTCCCATAATTCTCTCTGCATAGCTCTATGTATTCTATACAGTATGTGTTGTTGTGAAGTGTTTGTATTTTGTGCAGCTTTGTTTGGTGTTATTGGTAATTATAGCTTTAAAATGTGGTTCTGTACACGTTATGATAAATCAACAGCATTTGTGGGCAAAATTCAGTTACAGTGTTGTTTTAATATTATCTATTGTTTAGTATTTATTAATATTTTTAATAATAATTAATATTATTAATATTTTTATTAATTTTGAATTGGCCTTTATTTTTTTCATTATTGTTAGTTTTATTAATTTTATTATGTTTTTCTTTTCTATTCTTCTTTCCTTTTTTTTTTTTAACGTATTTCTAAATAGTTGTCATTTTTTTCAGTTTTAGTTATATTAAAGTTAGTACTACAACTTTAACTTATTTCTTACTTGCCAAGGCATCATTTCTATTTTTTGTATAAGTTTTTTTAATATAATATTTATATTTAATTTCAGATTTATTTCAATTACAAAAAAACATTTTTTATAGTTTTAGTAACAACACTGTTTACACTGAAAGTAATGGGGGAAGCACATTAAATAAAATATTAAAATACACATTGTTTCGAAAGTGTAGCTACAAGACAAGAAATGTAAATGTAAAATCTCTACCAGCTTTGTCTGTGCAAATTTATATAAAATATTAAAACTGTTATGAAAGAGAGAAAAATCCAAAACACAGGAACCTAGAACAGTTGTCCCATCAAAAAAAAAAAAAAAAAAAGAGAGAATTTTGATAGCCTTGCAGCTCAAATAATACACATATTAAGGAAAAATGCATGTGTTTGAACAAAAATACAACCTTCACATTTCTGTTTTTAAACCCTTAAAATGCATTGCAGATTTTTAAAATAAGTCAAATTATTATAAGAAAAAATCTGTTCCATTTCACTGACAAAAATGAATGAATGAATGAATTTGTTCAGCTTCTATTGAATTTGCCGTTTATTCAACAGTTAGGATTAAATAATTTCTAGGATGTATTTTTTAACCAACCACAAGGTGGCACTATAGATGTGTGTAGAGCAGTTTGAGCAGTGTAGCTTATCGCCTGTAGGTGGCAGTATAACACCATGATTTGTTTATAGCAGCAGTCCCGCCTGTTGCTGTTGTGCATGTACTTACTAAGCTTTGCACACAAATCTCAATTTAATCATTATGTTTGTTGTTAACAGACCCTTAGGTCAGGTTTATAAAATCGAAGTGAAAATTTCCCCTGAGTTTCTCTGAAATGAACCAAGAAGCAGTTAACTTTATTGTTGACTCAAAATGCTAAACCTGTTTTGCTAGAACCCACATATACTGCACCGTGAGACTGATCGAGAGATGCTTCCTTGTCATGTTCTCGTACGCTTTGTAGAATTTCATGTCACGTGCAAAGTTGTAAACATGTCACGAATCAAAGACCGATTTTTATCTTAGACACATAATCAGTAAACTGATTCCATGGTTATGTGGTCTCCTCTCTCCCCTAGCTGGACTCGGATCATGAAGCTCTGCGAGCACGTCTGCGAACGCCCAATGAGAAGGTCATGTACACCCTCGTGTCCGTCCCCGATGGCAATGACATCTCCTCCATTTTTGAGCTGGATCCCACCACCCTCAGAGGAGGAGACTCCCTTGTCCCCAGGTACACACTGGACCATAAATGGATTATAATAAAGTCACTCAAGGTATAGCATCTTTAAAACCAGTACATGTCATATAACCAGTATAAGTCATTAATTGTTAGAGTGATCCTACCTCAACAGCCTTAATCTGCTTTGTAGAAGGCCACATGATGAGTTAAAGTTGGTCAAAACAAAATTTTGCATGAGCCCTGCTCACAAATGACATTTAAAATATTAATATACTAAAATACTGTTTTTTTTAATGAAATTATAATGTTATTATATAACTGTTAAAATTACATCTAATTTATTATATAATATTTAAAAAATATACATAAAAAAACTCATCAAATGTGACATTACAAAGGAGATTTTGAAATATACTTTATTTGTTTTTCATTGTAAATTATGAAAAAAATGACATTTTTCTATGCATAAAAATATATTTATATAAATATTTCATATAAGAGTGTACTTTTTATATACAAAAAGCCTGCTCCAAAAGTAAGTCTATTGCTAATCTTGTTAAAAAAAAAGTTTTAAGTCCATTGTAATTATTTGCATTGAGTATTTACTCTGATATTTTACATGGCTAGTAAGCATGTTACATATACTTATTACCATTACACAAAAATAGTGTTTTATTAGGTATTAATAATATAAAATATATTGTAATGTTTTGACTCACTGACTGATTGATTGATTTATTGATTGATTTAAATAAGATAAATAATTTAAAATAAATAAAATGAAATAAATGCATTTAAATAAAAATGTTTACAGTTAAACATGTGTGATGTTTAACTTTAAATATTACTACAGTATAATCATTAGAATTATATTAGAATTTTGGAAATTAGAATTACTACAAAAAACAGAGTATGGAATAATTTGAGGAAAAATTAATGAAAATAATATAAAAAACATCTTTTTAGGAGGACATTTGACTTGTAAATATTTCTGCTGTATACCCCATTAAATGGCAAAATTTAATGGGGTATACAGCAGAAATATTTACAGGTCAAACATCCTCCTAAAGAGACTTTTTTGTATGTATGTGACATATATATGTATGTGATTTATTGGTGTAATGCATGCAGAAGTTGTATAATGTAAATTGTGTTGGCAAATCAGGGTTAATCAGACTTTGAGTAAGTTCAATCTCTGAGTAATCTGAGACTGCTGTTTATGATACGTTCAGACTGTACACATGAGAATTATGTCTCAGTTTCTGATTCCGTGAAAGTTGTGAAGAGTGAAATATGATTTTGCCCCTGACTGTGGACACGAAAGCCCCTCCAAAATACACACAGTGGCTGGTTGTTAAGTTGTTTCCAGGTCTGTGGAATATTTGAATTAAGTAGTAAATGATCTTAAATGAACCTGAAGAGAAAACAGTGTATCTGATTCATACAGCTATGGGTATACGTCACAGGAAAGATGTCGTTTTGCACTCACGCATATTCCTAGTCCTGGAAGTTACCTACATCTCATGATGTGTTGTATCTCCCGAGGTCTGGCGACTCGTTTTGTTTGTTTTTAACTATAAGGTCTGTTGTCTCAATGAATCATGCGTGACAGAACAAAAGAGAGATGCCAAATTTGGAAAAAAATGCACACATGCGATCACATGTCTACTCTCACACCCGTCAGACTCTTTGTCCACATACCACAAAACCCAAGTGCTTCCAGGGTGGAGTGCTCACGTGTCGCATTGTGTGTGTGTTTGCTTCATCCAGATACCTGCAAATTCGTACTTTTCTTTCTGAAAATAGCCAGGAAAGTCCCGACAGGGTGTGAAGGCAGGAAATCAGGGTGACCGTGCACTTTGCCAGCATGATATCTTTCCATGTTGTCGAAAGCCAGATGTTGCGTAACCATCCACCCCCAGATTCCCTTATTTATATAAGCAATCATTTGGAAAGTGGTTTTTATGAAGTCATCTTCCTTGCTGCTCAGAATCAGAACATTGTAGGGGAAATTCAGTTTTGGTGTTAAATGAGTGAATCACATGAAGATGTCCAGATTATGTTTATGATTCTATGATGTACATAGAATGTACAAAAGTTTATAGAAAGCATATTAAATCCAAGCTAAACATCTGCTGTAATGTTTCAGATAACTTCTGTGAAAATAAATTGTCAAAATATGGGTGAAATATTTTTATTTTATTTTATTTTTTTTTGCTGAGAAATTGGTAAAACATAGTGGTTTGAAGAATAGTAGTTAAGATTTAATTTAGGGGCTGCACTGTGATCCTTAAATAGTGTCTTTTAATGTCATATAATGATTCTTGTTTTAAATATGCCTGTTAGGGTTTTTTTGGTACATAACTGAAACTGAAAATCATTTTAGTGGTAAATGTAAAAATGTAAAATCATGGTAAAAATGTATGATAGTCATTATTGTTTTGCTAAAAACAACAAACAAACAAACAAAAAAAAAACAAATGAATAAAATAAAAAAATACAAAAATTTAAAACCCTAAATTTAAAGCTGTAATAAACTTTTATTGTTTTGAGGCTTGAGAACCATATATATATATATATATATATATATATATATATATACACACACACACACACACAGTTAAACCGAAATTTATTCAGACACCTTTAACATTTCTCACATTATCACAATTTATTTGCTATAGTTTTGAAAATGGTAATAAAATATGACAAGAACTCGAGTTAAACTGTGTCAGAACAAATTCATCTTGATAATGTCAGATAACTTTGATAGAAAGGTATGTAACAAAACATGGTCAGGTCAAAGTGTCAAATCAAATTTTTGGTCCCAAATTTTTTTATCAGTTTTTCTTGTAGTCCACTGTATGAAGAATGTTTGAGTATAATATGTCACAGTTTACTTTATTTTGCTATCCTCACTTACATAAATTAACTATAGTGCCCTGCACCCGCTAGTTGTCTGAATAATTTTTGGTTTTATTTATATATATATATATATATATAATATTTATTAACATTTACTTATTTATTTTTATTTTTTACATATTTTCTTTTATATTATTTATATATTTTATTTTATCCTTTACCGTTTAAGATGTTTTCCACTGTGCCATTATTTACTTCCAAATTTGCATTGCCCTAATGTATCCAGTAGTTTAACCTTTTGATTTTCTTAAGCTTTTGATTATATACTTTTTTGGCATTGTGGTCATAAAAACCTTAATTAAAAACCACAATAACCTTTTTAAATAACATTTTCAAAATGTGACGACTTATTAATTTCTTGTGATTTTGTGGTGATATAGGACCCAGCCACTTTCTTGAAAGGTTTCATGACATGAGTTTCTATTTGAATGCCATCTGATTCATGTGAGCGTGAGCTGATGATGATGGATGTCTGTTTGTGTGTCTTGAATCAATAACTGCTTCTTTGTATATGGAGCCTATGTGCCTTGAACACATCTATAGATCATATGACCCTCTCAACCACATGCTTTGAATGGGTTTCATGAGACACTAAGTGGCTGACAGAAACAGTCATATGTGTAACAAGCTGAACTATGGCCTTAACTTGTGTGGTGTGTGTGAGATAGAGATCATCTTTAAGTTTGACCTTAGTAAAAGTGTTTTCAAAGTCATGGCTTTAAGTGTGACCTGAAATACCCTCAGTCTCCAAACCAGTGCCCTTTCACGGCACAGGAGGGCTGTAGATGTGACTAATTAGTCTAAGGGGGCACAGGGGGCACACGCACACACTCATACACACAAAGGTAAGCCTGTTAGTCACGTAGGCGATTACACAACTGTGCCAGGAATACAGCCCTGTCTCATGTCCACTTGTGGTCCATCTACAGTCTGTTTATGTGTGTGACAGAGTGTGTTTGTTTGTGTGAACTATTAGGCCAATTTTACCTACTTGTGTGTGAGTGTGTATAATTGTATAGATGTGTGTCCTTTGAGTAAATGAACTCTGTGACTCTTTGGTAGTTGAATGAGGCCCAAATCAGATGCTCATGAATAGACAGTGACACAGAGCTGGGTTACAGTGTGGATGGCAAAAATCATATTTTCAGTTTTATATGTCAATCTAGTGTGTATTTGATGTCTAAACAGTCCATTCAGATTTCATGCCATTTTAAAGTCCAAGTCTAACTGAATAAAGAAATACTCAGTTTGATATGAATTTGACTCAGTTTGACTCACTTTTGAGTGCAAAACTAGCCTCTGGAAAAAAAAAAAAAAAAGATTGTATTGATAGTCTCTAGGCTTTTAAGGACTGTAGGCTTTTTAAGCATATTTATAAATATATGTATATTCACTACCGTTCAAAAATTTGGTAAGTCAGTAAGACTTTTCTCTGTTATGATCACCCAGGCTGCATTTGTTTGATCAAAAATGCAGTAAAATCTGTAATATTGTCAAATATTATTCCAAATTAAAATGACTGTTTTCTGTTTTCTGTATGTTACAATGTTATATATTCCTGTGATGCAAAGCCAAATTTTCAGGATCATTACTCCAGTCTTCAGTGTCACATGATCCTTCATCATTTTTTGCCAGTGATGAAAACAGTTGTGCAGTTTAATATTTTTGTGGAAAATGTGATACATTTTCATGATTCTTTGATGAATAGAATGTTTAAAAGAACAGCATTTAGAGTCAAACCAAAATTTATTCAGACACCCTCATTTCTCACATTATCACAGTTTATTTGCTATAGTTTAGAAAATGGTAATAAAATATGACAAGAACTCAAGAGTTAAACTGTGTCAGAACAAATTCATCTTTGATAGAAAGGTATGTAACGAAACATTGTCAGGTCAAAGTGTCAAATCAGATTTTTGATCCCAAATTTTTATCAGTTTTACTGGTAGTCCACTGTATGAAGAATTTTTGGGTATAATATGTCACAGTTTATTTTATTTTGCTATCCTCACTTACATAAATGAACTGTATGTCCTGCACCCACTAGTAAAAAAATATTTAAAAAAATTATATCTGGTGTCTGAATAATTTTTGGTTTGACTGTATTTGAAATGAAAAATGTTTTTTTGCCACGTATGATCAATATAATGCACCCTTGCTGAATAAAACTATTAATTACATTCAAAAAAGAAAAAAAAATCTTATTGACCCGAAATTTTAGAGTTGACTGCATGTTTTAGAGGTGATATTCTCTCTCACACATGCATATACAAAATAGAAAATTATGCCAAATCATGTTCTGGGTGGAGTATTTCTTTACGTCAGTAAAGTTCTTTGTACCATTATTAATTTTTTTTTTTCCTTCCTCTCCATTGCAATTATTCATGCAGTTTGACACCAACCTCCACTGCATAGTATCTTAACTCTCATTGTCTCTTTCTCTCTCTCTCTCTCTCTCTCTCTCTCTCTCTCTCTCTCTCTTTTAATGTTTCTGATGATACAGCTTAGGTTATAAGCATTGCCTGTTTAGACTAGTACCACATTTAAAATATCACATTAACAACCTCGTAAAAAAACATGTAATGTTCTAACGTGCAAGAGTAATGTGAACAGGTGCATTGTGCCTGTGGCAATTTAGTTAAACAAGCACTATCTGGCCTGACAGGTATTGTAGGGGTGTGTTTAAACACCACACACACTAAGAACAATAGTGGCTTTGATAGCCAGAAGGTCTGTGTGTGTTTGTGTGTGTAACTGCTATAGCTTCTCGCAGGCGCTGTTGGAGTCAGCGGCATGAACTCTGGAAAAGTTCATGTTTGGATTGCACAATACGACCACAACAGCTTAAGTCTGCGAATGCATTAGTTTTAAAGCTAATTACTTTAACTTATTATGTCAGAAGCACCTGAACATATCTGATACTATCACAAAAGAGCTCAATTAAATCTGACTTAAACATTGTGTTCCATACATTAGAGTTGTGGTGTCTGGTTAGTGAGTTTGTGGCACAGATGTTTCTTTGACATCCTCAATAGAGCCACTGTTCGGCCTTAGACAGTCATATCCTCTTAATGTTGGATTCAGCACCACATGAATTTACAGGGGTCACAGTGACCTGAAGGCTCCCCACCCCCACCATATATGCCCTGAACCTAGTGACTTTTAAAGGTGCTCACATGACTTCTTAGAGCAAGTGTGTTTTATCCCCCGTGAGCATTTGAAGGACTGCCAGACGGTGAAATGAACTCATTTGCCCCCTAAGTGTGACCCTAGACGACCCTCACCACAGCAGGAATGTGCTGTGACCTCTTGTAAACTTGCAGTGGCCTTAGGATTAAGGGTTAAGGGAGGTTATCAGTTACCTTGTCAGTTACCTTTATTCATATATAAATATTTAATATAATTACATTTAAAACAAACAATGAATGAATAAACGATTGAATGAATACATGTACATGCATGCATTCATAAATACATAAATAAATATGGATTTATAAACATTTAATTGTGCTAAGCACAAGGTCACAACTTTTTTATATTATTATTAAGAAGATCATACATTTTGATATCTCTGACATGAGTGTTGTTGTTGTTGAGTCTTTTTGTTTCCTCCTCAGGAACTCGTATGTGAGACTGAGGCACTTGTGCACCAATACATGGGTCCACAGCACCAACAACCCCATCGACAAAGAGGAGGAGAAGCCAGTTATGTTACGGGTGGGTGTTGTATAAGTGATTCACAAAAAACACTGATATCATCAAATTGTTTATCAGTTTGCAGTTTAATCTGGTTTATTGTCTGAATTATTGTTTTAGCAGCTGTTGAAATAATAATAATAATAATAATAATAATAATAATACTAATAACTTATTATTGTTATTATTATTATTACATTTAAAATTAATTTAAATTATTATAGTATTTTTATTTTAATAAATATGTAAGCATTGTATTAAATATAATTAATATTAATTAATGTGAAATATTTCATATATGTGTATATATATTTAAAATTATAATTTAAATAAAATTATCATTTTAAATATGAGTAATATGCCATGGTGAAATATTTAGTAAAAAGTCTATGTAAAATGTAAAAGTTATAGAATATATTACAATAGATGTCATCTTCAAGATAATATTGTTCATGTTATCTTCATATTAGTGTTGTACTAAATTTCAGTTTGTTTTCTCCTTCAGATCGGCACATCACCTATCAAAGAAGATAAAGAGGCCTTCGCTATTGTGCCAGTCCCTCCTGCGGAGGTGAGGGACCTAGACTTTGCCAACGATGCCAGTAAAGTGTTGGCATCCATCGCTGGCAAGCTAGAGAAGGGCACAATCACCCAGAATGAAAGAAGGTACGACCCCTGAGAGTATCTGGAACAGGAATGTGCTTGAGAAGTGCTTGAGTCCTTTAGTGACCCCTGACTAAATGCTTTTGCTACAGCCTCATTTAACACTTCATGTTGTTTTACTGTATAAATTTATTGCAGTGTACTAACTCTATGTGGGAACTATTCCCAGAGGTCTAAACTGGAATTTCAAAAGCATTGCTGTGATGAATGTACAACATTTTCACCAATTCTAGTGGAAAATTAAGTATTTTGCCCTTGTTTAGGGACTGTTAAGAGTTTAAACCAACTTGACCTTCTTTTCTCTGTGCATTCTCTAGGTTTGTCACTAAGCTTCTCGAGGACCTTGTGTTTTTCGTGGTGGACATTCCCAACAGTGGACAGGATGTTTTGGAGATCATGGTCAATAAACCCAACCGTGAACGGCAGAAACTCATGAGAGAGCAGAATATCTTAAAACAAGTAGGATGTTCTTCAGTACCTCACACTTCACCACTTGCAGTGCCTAAAAGACATGCGCTTCACCTTAAAATGAACATTTTCAGGTTTAGAATGCATTTTCAGGTTTAGTCTAAATGCCTCAGAAAACATTGTGTGCATATGCAATCCATTTAAAATACTATGAATCAAACAGTCAAATAATTCCAGATACCTTATTATGAGAATTGTTCTTTTTTCTATCAAACGGTTAATAATTCTAGATACCTTATTATCCAAATTGTTCTAATTTTCCAACAAACCATTAAAATTTACACTCTGAAGGCAACAAAAGCAGCAGGCTGAATGAAAATGCAAATTCACTCTCTGACAGCAGGTGGCGCTTTTGGACAAGTAGAAATACAACGATTACCATGGTTACCCTTGTAAACAAAGCAGTGCTGCCCTAATACAGTTCCCTTTCATTCAAAATGCTTCCCCCTTTCATGGTGCGTTCACACCAGACACGAATGAAGCGTTAAGCGCGAGTGATTTACATGTTAAGTCAATGCAAAGACGCGATAGACATCCTGCGGCACGATTCGCGCGAATGAGGCGGCGCGAATTGAGCGTTTCGGGCGTTTGACGCGCACAACGCGTGATTCGCACGAGTTGAAAAATCTGAACTTTGGCGAATATTCGCGCCGCGTTAACCAATCAGGAGCTTGCTCTAGTAGTGACGTGATTACGACGTAGCGAGCGGAGGCAGAAATCTGAAGCAACAATGGAGGACAAAATCATCGTCGCTGTAGGTGCATACCTGGAGCTGTACGATACATCTTCGTACTTTTATAGAAACAGGAATAAAAAGGATCTTGCTTGGAAGAAAGTGAGTGAGGAGGTCGGACAATCTGGTAAGTTGTAAAAAACGCTCTTTACTCAATTTGAGCTATATATATACATATTGAGACTACAAGCTAACCAAATCCGGCAAATTGAGCTTATTCACCGTATTTTACAACTACTTTCCCGCTGATGAGTTGATGTGTTTATTCAGAAGCCCCTCCCATGACGCGAATTCGCGTCTGTTATGAAGTTAATTTCACGCGTGAATGAAGCGAGTAAACTCAAAATGTTCAAGCGTCCAACTACGCGCGAATAGCGCGATTTATTTGCGCAAGTCGCGTCTGGTGTGAATGCACTGTAAGAAAACACATGCATGCAAAGTCTGAGGTGAAATTTATTTGTTTTCAGCTCTAGATATCCACTTTTCAAAATAATGTATTATTTTTAAAAAGTAACATTAAAATTACACATTTAATCTAGTCAACTAGTATTTCCAATGTTGACTAATCTTGCACTTTCGTAGTTTAGAATGACATTTAAAAGAGAAAATAATGTTTTAATTTTTAAATAATATCCCACAGAGACCAAAATGTTTTTTTTACCCATCTGCAACCACCTTGATTTAATCATCAGGGCACTATCATTATGTAATAGCAAACTTAAACCTCTTAACTTTTGGTTAGGATGGTTGGTCCCAGAGACCATATTTGGATGGTATACAGTTTTAAAAATGAATGTTCCAGAAGGATTTTATCATAATGATGCCATAGAACTATTTTTGGATCTCTAAAGAACCTTTCAGTGAACATTTTTTTTTTTTAGTGTAATATTTAAATAATCTGAAGAATCTTTTTCTACTATAGACAGTTTCAATGGCAACAACATAAACAAACGTTGCTGTGCATGCGTGCTTTTGTGGCCCTAACTTAAGTTCCGGTAGACTTCCCAATAGAATCAATAACAACAGCCAAGTCCCTCCAGATTAGATTATTTTTGATAACAAGCAAAATATGTTTGCTGCGTAAATCAGACAGGTTTATTGAAAATGCAAATTCATTCTCTGCCAGCAGGAGGTGTTTTAAAGCGGGAGAAATAGAGGTTTCCCCTGTAAGGGCTGTACACAAAGCAGCACTGAGCTTACAAACACTGCTTTATCAGGCATATAACATGCGAGATGAAATGAAAATGACATTGAAAACTTTCTAAAGATAGTCTTCCTTCAGAAATACAGTGATATAAAAACACCCGCGCCTCGGTTTGATTTTTAAACGTGCAGTAAGTGCTCATGTTTATTCAACAAAGCCTTTTGGAAAATCGGTCAGTTTTGATATCATGGTGGATCGCCGCAAACAAATAAATGTATGGGAAACACATCCCACAGCACAACAACTTGAGCCCAACTTCATTACTAATCCCTTTAACTTTAACTGTGTTTGTTGCCGGCGCACTAGCCAGACCGATAAACAAACACAGAACGGAAGTTATCTTATAGGACCAGGCGTGTGAGCCCGATGAAGCGGTCTATAGAGAACCTATAGAGAACTTCTGAATGTTCTTCTTCAGTGCAAATAAGGAACCTTTATTTTTAAGAATGTAGAAATATCAGATTTAGTATTCATTCCAGTCTCCATTCTTCCTCCATCAATAGATCTTTAAGCTGCTTCAGGCCCCATTCACAGACAGTGGTGATGGTCCCATGTTGCGTCTGGAGGAGCTGAGTGACCAGAGACACGCACCCTTCAGGCACATCTGCAGACTGTGCTACCGTGTGCTGCGACATTCACAGCAGGACTACAGGAAGAACCAGGTGGGTCTGCAGGAGTACCAGATGACAAGGGAGCATCTCTGGTTCAACCTTTGACCTCACTGACCTCATACAATGATTTCTATGCTATTTGATAAATATATTTCGATATTTTTTTTTTATCTGTAGTGTTTTTCCTCATTAAAAAAAATTCATATTGTGAAAATGCAGGATCCAAAGTCCCAGTGCTTCCACAGATGATTTGTTTGTTCTCTAAAACCATGCCGATATGATTCAATTCAGCTTGCCTTCATTTTGATTCTCTCAGATATATTCATAAACTTCAAGATGTTATCTGTGTCTGCAGGCATGAGTGTGACTTCCTGTGGTTTCCAACATTACATGTATCTAATGAATAATTTTTAAAGTCTTGAAACCATTCTAAAAACAATATATAAGAGCATCTAACCTCAAACTTTGAACTTTCAGAGGTTTCAGAATTCAGTGTCATGTATTTGTAGATGTTGACATATTAATCAATGTGATTGATTAAATATATTTAATGCATTTATTTGTAGTTAACATGGTTTATTAATTTTTGTTTTGCAAAGGAAGTGCCTATGTTCTCACACACACACACACACACACACACACACACACACACACTCTCACAAAGTGCTTACCAGAGCAAAAACTTCTCATTAAATGCAGAAAGACATTCTTTATGGATAATTGATTTACTGTATGAATCAAACCATATGGAATGTTTAACAAAAGTCATTTGCATTATTTATATGGTGAAACTGAATTAGAATATTTATTATTTTATTTTAATAATATTTTATATACTAGAATTTAGGTTTTGTGTTTGCATTTTATTTTTAGTGATTTGTGTTTTTGTCTGTTTTTTTCTTCTTTTTTTTTAGTTTGGACTTTTTTTTTAAAGAGATATAAATAGTATTTATTAGGTTTTGAAAGTGAATGAAAGTCATGACGTATTGTCAAGTATGGTGACCCATACTCGAAACTGGTGCTCTGCGTTTAACCCATCCAAGTGCACACACACACACAGCAGTGAATAGTGAACAAATGCACACACACACCGTGAACACACACCCGGAACAGTGGGCAGCCATTGCTCCAACGCCCGGGGAGCAATTAGGGGTTCGGTGCCTTGCTCAAGGGCACCTCAGTCATGGTATCGAAGGTGGTGAGAGTGCTGTTCATTCACAATCCCCACCTTCAATTCCTGCCGGTGCGAGAATCGAACCGGCGACCTTCAGGTTACAAGGCGACTCTCTAACCATTAGGCCACGACTGCCGTAAGTTATTGGTTAGGGTTATCCCCTTAGTTATTGTAGTGCTTTAATTTAAACTAAACAGAAATGAGGAATGTTGCTTTTAGCTGAAGTTTTTTAATTTTTTATTTCAGTTAATGTTCAGTTAATGGGTTCCTTCTTTATCCTCATTTAAATGTGTTTTTAAAGCAAAACAGACTCAAAAAGAGAATGGGTGACAGGTGTGGTGTATGAAAGAACAGAAGTATTCACTTTGTCTCTTGGTGCCCTCTGTCCAGGAATACATCGCCAAGCAGTTCCGCTTCATGCAGAAACAGATCGGCTACGACGTGTTGGCCGAAGATACAATAACGGCCCTCCTCCACAACAACCGCAAACTCTTGGAGAAGCACATCACGGCGGCAGAAATTGACACGTTTGTCAGCCTTGTGAGGAAAAACCGTGAACCAAGGTGGGAGAGAGTGTACTGCAAAGACAAAAGAGCTTTTCTGTCCAAAAGTTTGAGACCAATACTTAAACTTTTTTGCTTATGTAAGTGCCAGGAAAGATAAATAGAAGTCTGACATGTTTCCATGTGCTGTTTATTTTTAGATTTCTGGACTACCTGTCTGACCTGTGTGTGTCAATGAACAAGTCCATCCCAGTGACTCAGGAGCTGATCTGTAACGCGGTGCTGAATCCTGCCAATGCTGACATCCTTATAGAGACCAAGTGAGACATTTTTGAAAACCATGATTATGTAGTGAATTATTAGATGCTAAGATTAGTTTTTAATTATTTCATTAGTATTTTTCTTTAACATAATTTGAGTATAAAAACAGTTCAAAAATTTGAGATTGGTCAATTTAATTTGAATGCTTTTAAGTCTTTTAATCTCACCAGTGCTTTATTTAAAATACAGTAATATTGTGAAATAATATTGCAATTTTAAGTAACTGTGTTCTATTTCAATATATTTTAAAATGTAATTTATTCCTGTGATGCAAAGCTGAATTTTCAGTCTTCAGTGTCACGTGATCCTTCAGAAATCAATCTAATATGCTTATACTCACCTCAAGAAGCATATCTTATTATTATCTGTTTTGAAAACAGTTGTGCTGTTAATATTTTTGTGGAAAGTAAAAAACAGAATCTTTTGTAACATTAGCTTTTACTGTCACTTTTGATCAATTGAATGCATCCTGCTGAATAAAAGCATTAATTTCTTTGAAAAAAAAAAACCTTACTGACCCTAAACTTTTGAACACTAGTAATTAATATTAATAAATGTATTTTTAATTTAATTTATTTATTTGTTTGTTGTTACGTGGCACATTTGAGAAGTACTAAGGAATGCTCTTAAACTACTTTAAGTAAATGAAAGGCAGTGATGGGCATTATCTGCCCCTTTTATATGGATAAGATCACGTAAATAGGCTTCACGTGATAAAATATTTTTTCCAAAGAAGAAAAACATCATGAAAATCAGCACTGATACATTATAAATATACAAAATATTCCAAATAATTATGAGTTGTTTGTTGCCAGTTCCATTTAAATTCTTTGTTTCTCTCTCGACCCAGGCTGGTGTTGTCTCGGTTTGAGGTGGAGTCTGGAGAGGGTCCAGTGGAGTCAGAGGAGGATGAGGAGGAGGTGTGGTTGTTTTGGAAGGACAGCGGTAAGGAGATCAGGAGTAAGAGCATCAGAGAGCTGGCACAGGATGCTAAAGAAGGCCAGAAAGAGGACCAGGAGGTCATTAGCTACTACAGGTCAGCCAACAGGAAATAAACCAGGGTCAAAGTTTATCAGAGCAAAACTCAAAAACTGACATATAAACCAAATCAAAACATCAGTTCTCTCATCATTTACTTTCTCAGATACCAGCTGAACCTGTTTGCACGGATGTGTTTGGACCGCCAGTATTTGGCCATAGAGAAGATCTCAGGCCAGCTGGATGTAGACCTGATCCTACGCTGCATGTCTGATGAAGACCTACCCTA